>WTXK01000250.1:0-67844 GCA_025769895.1 Lactarius psammicola
CCAGAGCCTCGCAACATAGCGGACGCAAAAACATTACCTCAGTGGTCGCAATGGCAGGCAGCTATGGAAGAGGAGATGAAACGAATTGAAGAACTTGGCACATGGGAGTTTGGTTGAAAGACCAGCGGAGGTAAACGTCATAGGATGTAAGTGGGTCTACAAGCTGAAACGGGACGCAAATGGAAACATTACCCGGTACAAGGCGAGGCTAGTCGCGCAAGGCTTCACCCAGGTTCCAGGGGTGGACTACATCGACACATTCGCCACCGGTGGCAAAGTTTTCAACGCTGCGGGCCCTACTCGCCTTCACCGCTCGATACGATTGGGAGGTGCAGATGGATGTGAAGAATGCGTACCTGAACGGCAAACTCACGGAAACCATCTATATGCGACAACCTCCGGGATTCATCGACGCGAACCGCCCGACACATGTCTGTCGACTCACACGTGGTCTTTACGGGCTGCGGCAATCGGGACATGTGTGGTATCAGACTCTGGTACACGCCTTCAAGAGCCTCGGGTTCAAGGTGTGCGCAGTTGATCACGCAGTCTTCGTTTTGCGGAACGACGAAGGAAACGTGATCGTCGGTGCTTTGATACGGATCGCGGGAAGAACGGAACCTTACTAATACTTATGACCGGGTTAGTAAGAGTATATGTGTCATGGACTAATCGTATCAGTAAGCAGTAGAATCACATGTCTTCATAGACTGTGAGGTAGTATTGCTATTTGTTGCATGGATTGGAGAGGAGCTTTAAAGCTACCTCGATATATGTATATAAGTTGTCATATTGAGACCAAGGCTCTTCAGCTTGGTCTTCTTCAATTTCACTTCCGACTTGTATCCTCTTCTCTCAGCAGGAATACCATTGCTCATCGTCTCTGAAGAATTCTCGATTGACACAAGGACACACAATATTGTCTTGTTGTCATAAGGGTTGTGTACTTTGCTAAGTCACATACTCTTTCTTTGTTGCATCGCCATTCAAATCGCCTAAGTCAGGCCTACGCCGTGAAAGTGTAACAGCCCAAGTGCTGCAAACAATCGCTAACAAGAGCAATGAAACCCAAGAACTAGTGATGAAAGGAATATGGGAGAGAGAGGATTTTTCAAACGCCTGAACCCAGTGGCCTGGGTGAGGGCAGTACATTCTCATGATGTTGTAATAGTAACTACGCGTTTCCGATCTATGCACATTCCAGTTTCAACGTGCACACATCACACCATGGCCGACATACAAGCTTTAGTGGACAGTGGAGCCACTGATTGCTTCATGAACAAAAACTTTGCAAAATGAATGGGACTGGGGCTGGTATCCCTGGAAAACCCACGAAAGATATGGAACATTGACAATACGGAGAATAAAGGGGGGTCCATCACTCATTATGTGGACCTCGATATATGCACTAAAGGAATCCACAAAGAAATGCGATTCCTCATCACTGATATCGGGAACGAAAACATAGTCCTTGGGTATCCATGGCTAGCCACGTTCAAACCAAAATTCACATGGCGATATGCCACAATCCACAAAGACATGCTGCCTGTTGTCATCCGGTCAGTAAACCCACACACCTTGCGCCGACCAATTATTGGCACCATCATCACAGAAAGACCCTCGGACGAGGAAAAGGAATGTATTGTGAAACAGCTCGAGGAACAGTGTACGCTCCAAACCACAGCTACGGAGCTTGCCATTCAAGCGAAACAATACACCAAAGCGGCGACATTACCGCTACAGTATGAACGATTTGCTAAGGTATTCAGCGAAGAGGAGTCGCATTGTTTTCCTCCAAAAAGGGTCTGGGACCACGCTATCGAACTCAAACCAAATGCTCCGGCAGCATTAGACTGTAAAGTATACCCTCTCACAAGAGCAGAGGATGAGGCCCTCCAAAAGTTCCTCAATGATGAGCTAAGTAAAGGATATATACAACCATCAAAGTCTCCTTACGCATCTCCTTTCTTTTTCGTAAAAAAGAAGGACGGGAAGCTTCGATCGGTGCAGGACTACCACAAACTCAACGACGTCACTATACGCAACCAGTATCCCTTACCTCTTATATCCGACCTCATCACGGACCTGAGCAATGCCGACATCTATACCAAACTCGACGTTCGCCGGGGGTACAACAACGTACGCATCAAAGAAGGTGACGAAGAGAAAGTGGCGTTCAAAATGCGATATGGTCTCTTCGAACCCACGGTCATGTATTTTGGCCTCACCAACTCACCGGCAACGTTCCAGACGATGATGAACTTCATCTTCCAAGATGTTATCCTCAAACATGAACCACTCGGCACCACAATTCGCATATACATGGACGATATCGGCATTGCCTCTCGAACGGGGCTTAATGGACACGTCGCTTGTAATGCCACCACAGGGGCGTTAAGTACAACGTGTACTTCTAAGTCAACTGTCAAGGATTCTGGTAGAGCGAGTCGGTTAGGACTCAGTTCGGTGATGAATAAGAGTTGAGCTAGCTGCTAGAGCTTATCAACCTTAGTCCGAGAAGACAGGGCTCAGGCACGAAGGCGAGCAAGGGACTTAAGCGCAAAGGCAAGTCAAAGATGGGTTTGCGAGTACTGATTGTGGTATTACACAAGAAGTCAGAACTACCGTACAAGCTAGGTAGTATGCAGTTTATATACAAGTACACGGTGTTTGGTTATGCCAAACACATGGTGCAATCCTAGGATACGGGTCCTAGTGAGCTTATCGTACTATGAGTCATATTGAATGTACTAGTAGTTTCCGTGGAGTCACGCGGGACTCTGACGTCGTCAGCGGATTCTAGAAGTCGTAAAACCTACCAATGGTACGATCATGGGGTAGGTGCGAGATAAGAGCCGAGACTTGAATCGAAGCGGATCCTAATCGTAAATGGGTCACAAGCTAGTTGATGGAATGGAAGTAATGGAAGGGAACAGTCAAGTGATAGGAAAGCGATAAGAGTCGAAGTTCGTAACATCGCTGCAGTCCAGGATGTCCTCCAAGTTGCTCTCGATCACAACTTATACTTCAAACTCGAGAAATGCCTTTTCCATGCGCCTTCCATGGATTACCTGGGGGTAATCCTTGAAAAGGGGGTGACACGCATGGACCCTGCAAAAATCGCGGGCATTCGTGACTGGCCAACTCCCAAAACTGTTAAGGATGTCCGTTCTTTTCTTGGCTTTTGTAACTTTTATCGCGCTTTTATCAAAGGTTTCGCACACCACGCACGTCCCCTGAACAAACTTACAAAGAAAGGGGAAGAGTGGAAGTGGGGCCAAGATCAACAAACGGCCTTTGACACACTCAAAACACGAGTAACACAGGAACCAATACTCACACATCCCATACTGACAGACCAATTTGAGTTAGAGGTAGACGCATCAGGGTACGCAATCGGAGGAGTTCTCTTGCAACGGAAACAAGACAACAAGAAACATCCGATCGGCTACTTTTCGAAGACACTGGATCCAGCGCAGCACAACTACCATGTATACGACCTGGAGCTACTAGCGATAGTAGAAGCACTCAAACACTGGAAACCACTACTGGCGGGCTCCCCCCATGACATCATTGTCCATTCAGACCACACAAATCTCCTCTACTGGTGAAGCCCCCAGAACATCAACAGACGCATTGCAAGGGAAGTGGTAGAACTCTCCGAATACCCGATTAAAATTAAGCATGTCGCAGGACAAGCCAATGGCCGCGCCGATGCACTATCGTGACGAAGCGACTACAATACAGGGGACAATGACAATCAGAACATAGTGGTACTCCCAGATCATATGTTCATGCGAACATCCACCACCACCACAGTGGAACCTGAGGGATCGGGATACACTCAAGATGAAGTGCAAATACAACATTGGGTAAACACACATCGTCTCATGAAGATCAACGGGGTTTGGGAAAAAGAAGGGAGACGGGTCATAACCGGGGGAGTATCTGAAAAGCGCGAAATAATTGACGCTCACCACTCTCCCCCAGTATACGGTCACCCAGGCATGACGAAAACCGGCATGTTGGTGGCAAGACACTACTTTTGGCCCGGGATGACAAAAGACATCATAGAATATGTCAAGGGCTGCGCAGAATGTCAACAAAATAAAATCAACACACGACTAACACGCGCACCTCTCCAACCGATCTACCCCAAACTGGATGCAAAGCCGTTCGAGGTGGTAGCGATGGACTTCATTGTGAAGCTCCCATCCTCGGGAGGGTACAATTCAATCCTAACAGTGACAGACCATGACTGTACAAAGGCCACTGTATTCATACCCTGTTGCGAGGACATATCGGCAGAAGAAACCGCCCAGCTCTATGCTACACACGTCTTTGCTCGCTACGGTCTCCCCACTAAAATTATATTGGACAGGGACCCAAGATTCGCATCCCGCTTTGCAAGAGAACTATGCAGGCAATTGGGGATTGAGCAAAACATCTCGTCGGCGTACCACCCTAGAACCGATGGGCAGTCAGAACGCACCAATCAATGGCTCGAACAGTACCTGTGATTCCAAGTGGATTACCATCAGAAAGATTGGCTCCATTATCTCCCAATGGCGGAATTTGCTCACAACTCGTGGCCGCATGAGATAACAAGGAAGTCCCCTTTCAAACTCCTAATGGGGTACCATCCTCGCGCTGATTGGACGGATAAGCCATCCCCCATCCCACAGATAACCACACATATGGAACAAATAAAAGAAGCTTGGCAGGAAGCACAGGCGCTGATAACGAAAGCCCAGACCTTATGGGTCAAACATAAAGATACGCCCAAGTACAAGGTTGGAGATCAAGTATGGTTAGACGGGCGCAACCTCAAAACAAACCAACCGAGTGCCAAGCTTGCAGCAAAGCGGCATGGCCCATTTAAGGTTGACCAGGTGATGTCCCCCTATTCTTATCGCTTGAAATTACCGGTTCAATGGAAAATCCACCCGGTGTTTCACATCGACCTCCTTACGCCATACCACGAAACTACCATACATGGCCCAAATTTCACGCGCCCACCACCGGAACTTGTGGAAGGAGAAGAAGAATACGAGGTCGAGAAGATTCTAGACACTTGGCTATTCAGCAGAAGACGAACTTGGCAGTACAGTCGACTAGCTCATAACGCATAAGCTAATAATGCATAAATCTCATACCACATAGCTTTTTGTCATGACCACAGTAGGTTTGCGGGGAAATGGATTCATAATGCATAATGTATACTGTATAGGCTAGACCCCCAGAATATGCATTATGGAGAGACCGCTTTGAGCGCCAACACGGGGATCAGCAGCTGTTGTCATAGCAGTAACAGTGAACTTTTCGACTTTTTGATAGTGTTTTGTGCTCTCCTCACTGTCTTCTGAACTCATCATGCCCAAAGAAGGGTGTACTCGGAAAATCCGCGAAAGGCCTGCACCTTATATTCATAAAAAGAAGCCATCAGCGATCAAGAAAGATAAACCAAAGACCTTGGCAAAGTCCTCTGTCACTCCACGCCGTGAAAATCTGACACTTGCAGATTGGCTCACTGTTTTCCGGTTTATTGATGAGCATCCCGAAATCCCCCAAACACAAGTTGTTGAGCATTTCATGTTACGATTCCGGACACTTTCTTCACTTACATATTTTCTCTGACTCATTCCCCGTTCATATTCGTACAAGTGCCGGACTTACCTCATATCGCTTACTCATATGACTCATTGCTGACTGATGACTTGTTCTATGGCCTTCTATGGCGTTCTATTACTGTTATCACATGTTACTGTACGATGACTCATTCCTAGGACCCGGATCCTAGGATCGCACCATCTGTTTGTGACTCTTTGGTGCTGTACTAGTATATAAGTCGTTCTCTACTTAGCTTGTACAGTAGACTCGACTTCTTCTTGAATCACATCATACTTCAGTCTCACTGACTCTAAGGGGATTCCTTTCTGAGGGTACCTTTAGTTGAACATGCGGGCCTTCGTCTTTTGCCTCGCCTTTATTATTCAGAAGGACCTTCGAGTCACTTCCCCTCACTCTTGTTGAGCCCTGCTCCAAGTAGTATCATCGAACTTAGTCCTTGATCGGACTATCGACTTCTACCGAACTTGACTTAGTCGCACGTCGCACGATCGCCCGTGTGAGCGTAACATTTCAAGACTTGCAAAGAGGGTGCTCTCATTTTCACACAGCCAACACTTTCCCGAAAACTCGAGCAGCGTACAGAGCTTGAGTCACGTGGTGACTCAAACCCAAGTGCACTGTCCTCAAAATGACCACGCATTGTGACACGTCCAGATGTAGAGCGTGCACTCTATTTGTGGGTCCTTCATATGGAGGAGGAGAAAGAGATGGTGAATGGGCCCATGCTACGTGAGAAGTGAAAACGATTTGAAGAACTGTTCAAAGTCCCGGAGGGTGAACGGCTTCAAGGCGAAGGATGGGTCACACCCTTTTGTAAAGCCTACAAATTGAAGGAGTACCGGCGCCATGGAGAAGCAGGCTCAGTTGATGATCAGGCAGCAGACAAAGAACGTGTGCGTGTCCAGGCATTGATGAAGAAGTTTGCACCAAGGGACAGATGGAATTTTGACGAGACAAGCTTGTTTCCGAAGTGAGTGATTTCAATATTTTAATTTAACTAACTTATTTGTGTCAATAAGGGCACCCCCTGACCGTGGACTGGCAACAAAGCATATAAGCGGCAAAAAGAATGAACGATTTCGAATCACAATAGGCTTGGCATGCAATGCTAATGGTGACGAGAAATTGCCGGCATTCTACATTGGGAAGTCTGCAAAGCCAAGGTGCTTTAACAACAAATCGCCAAATGAACATGGCTTTTATTATCAGAACAATAAGAAAGCTTGGATGACATCTGAGCTATTTGAGGAGTATGTGTCTCACATAGGGATTAGCAGACTGATTAATTGGTTACAAATCTGCAGATGGCTCAAGAAATTTGACCTCAAGATGCGCTCCGAAGGACGACACATTCTTCTAATGATTGATAATTTCTCAGGGCACAGAGTTTTATATGAACCAACAAATATCCAGATGGAGTTCTTCGAGCCAAATCTCACTTCTTTTGTCCAACCACTTGATGCTGGAATTATTCGGTGCTTTAAGGCCCATTACCATGCAAGTTTCTGTCAGCGCGCACTTTTGCTTGATGAGGCAGGGGAGCGCGACATCTTCAAGATCACCCTAAAAGAAGCAATGATGTTGACAGACGAAGCATGGAAGGCAGTGACCGCAGAAACAATTCAACACTGCTGCAACCATACACAGATCCAGCCGTATGCTTTGTTTCCGTTTCATCTTACTTTCGACTAATTAAAACTTAGAGCCACAATCAGTAATAATGCCACCCCCCTTCCTCCCCATTCCGACTACGGTGCCTGGGAGATCCTTCGGCAGTTTGCAAGCTCAGACATGACACTTCCCAAGGCTGAAGCAAAGCTGTCCTCCCATCTAGGGGACCGCTACAATGATGCCAACTGGCGCCCTGCCCTGAAGGCAGTCATGGATTCCGAAGGCGATGTCCTAAAGGCTCAGAAGGCAATTCAGGCATTATCAGCCGCATGCGAGCACCCAAGACTTACTATCAAAATTCCTGCCATGCATCCTCCACAACTGGTTGTGACTGAGAAGGAGCTCATTGTATCTGTTGAACAGCTTCAAAGGAAGAATTGAGTTTTCGGAGAGCTTCCCACTGCTGAAGAACTCACAAATTCCGAACGCGAGCACAAGATTTCAGATGGGTCACCCTATGCCTTTCCAGGTGGAGATTTGGAGATTGTCAAGCAAGTTAAATACGAGACGAAAGTACAATGTGGGGAGATCATAGAAGTTGAGGATGAAGAGGAGGAGGTTGAGGAGCCAGATGCCGGTGTCACTCGACATGACACAATTGCGCTCATAACTCAGCTTGAGCACTTGTCGATCAAGTTTGGTGGTGGTGATATGAACACTACTGGATTGACCCAGCAGTTGCGCAAGTTTCGTGCCCACTTGTTCCATGAAGACTTGCTGAACTCGAGGCAAACCCACATTGATTCTTTTTTTTTACCGACAACGTAGCTCTACACGCTCGGACTTGATGTCACACATGTCACATACACGTGACAACTTTCATACCGAATAAATCTCATATTGTATAGGAAAAAGGCCTTGCACACGCGTATACATTATGAGCTAGTCGACTGTACCTGGTCAAATGGTCTGGATATCTGGACTCGGAAAACCAGTGGGTCAACAAGGCCGATATCTTTGCCAAGGACAAGATAAGGGAGTACGAACAATCAAACTCCGCTCCCAAGACGTACTTAAGAACCTCTCGATCTGCTGAGTCCCCTCATCCTCCTTCGCTTCCAATTCTACTCACACCACATCATCCAAAATACATGGACGCTTCCTACTATGCCTCTAAAACCGCTGAAGAAGTATTCTTGGCGGAACTGTTGGAAGGGCTCATCTCACTCCCAGAAGCCCGACAAAGACTTCGCCGTGTCCATGAAACAGGGGACACCTCCGCCCTTGGATATGACGCGGGGTACGACATCAACGACAGCGACAATGACGACCACAGCACAGGAGAAGAACCGAGCCCCTACCAGTACGATACCGCCTTCAAGCCGACGGTGAAGAGGCCAGCCGAGCTGTGGTGGTACACGGCTCAAACATGGACGCAAGAGCAGCTCGACACCGCCAGCGCCGAGAGGAGAGAGAAGCTGCTGCAGCGACGCGCCGAGTTGAAGAGGCTGCGCGAATCACGGCTCCAGGCTTCAGGGTAGTGGACCGGGAGACGGAACTGTACCCAGCTGAGCACCCTCATATCAAATACGGACTATACGAACACTTACCCAATGACACCCCTCATGCCACCACCACCGATGGAGAACCCATCATGCGACACAAGTGGCGGGAGCCAATGGAAGACCCCCTCCGACAACCCTTCGAAGCAAGGACCCCAGTAGGGTGGACCCGCAATGCCGGGAGCGACTACATACTGGCCCCCATTACCATCCAGGGGGTTAGTCGCCCAGCGATGTGGTACCAGGTAATCGAGAGTGATGATCCAATCATCCTCATGGGTATGGACCACACCAACTGAGTATACGCGTCCCCGTTCTATGCTTCACCACGGGCTGTACTTCCACAACCGCCCAAGTATACAGAAGAGGAGATGAAAACACTGGAGTGGGGCTACCGGAGGCAGCCCGTTATCGATCAATGCCTCCAGGGCATATGAGATAAGTCTATCCAAGCCGAAGTACGTCGATACCGAGCGCTGACGCAAGACCAGCAGTGACTTGAACAACGCATCAAGGAGCTGGAAACAGGGATCGCGGTCCTCTACGGACGACGGTCGTTATGCGCAGCATGCCTCCATCGGGCTGACACCCTCATGCGACTCGAACGAGAGCGATGTCAACTAGGGGATCCAGAAATCCTTTGGGAATGCCCCGACCATATCGAATACCGACGCGAACGAGGCTATTAGGATGTGGGCATCCTCCTTGAAAAGGGGGTGATGTTATGATGCCGGACTTTGGGTAGTTCGTATCCCTGAACCGGTGACATGTGATAACAAGTACGTGACTCATACAATAACGGTTTGATAACCCCAGTCTGTACGATAAGAATGAGGATTGTGATTGGCTGTTCACTGTACGATATCTATAACTCGGACAGACACTTACAATAACCATACAATATGGGATTGGCTACTTACAATTCAAGAGGCGCTTCAAAGCCCTCGCGTATCTGTATTTAGGTTAGTCAAGCTGCACCCAAGGTCCGCAGCTTGGTCTTCTCGAATCTACTCTGTCTTCATTCGTCTTGCCTCGTCAAGTTCAAGTCTTGCACTCCTTCTCGTAGGAGTCTGCCTTATCGTCACCACCCTCTAAGTCAGTATTGTCCCTCGAATAGGGCTTGCTGTTATACTTTCGCAATCACGTGCCACTGAGGCCGATATATTGCTAAGTCGTTCACCAGTAGTGTCGTCAACATCCGCTCAAGTCGAGCCACGTGCTAGTTGTCATAAACTAGTATGCCGCGTTCATGACTTAGTTATACCAACGTACTATTAATAGTACTTGCCACACTCAAAGAAAGGGTACTATCAAGTTGTCCGACTAGGACCCTTGGTTCCACCTCCCATATAGTAGGAAACCTGGGCTCTATGGTCCCACCATGTCCGTTTGCGCAAAAGTGATGAGTAGAGGCGTCCACAATATCGCGTTTTCATTGTCGTCTGATGTTTTTGGATGATTTAACTTGTTATTATTTGTGGACAGAGTCCAAACAAATTACTAACAGGTAAACAAGGATCTATTATTAGTAGTAGAAGGTTCTACGACCTTCTATAGTCTTCTACCGGCTTTTACAGGATGTACTGCGGAGAAGGTCACGAGACCTAAGAGAGACTAACGCCATTGGATACTATTTATAATGCTTCCACTGTATTCCAGAGTATTCTACTGCGCACAGACCATGTAACTAGGTATATAAGCTAGCCTAATACTACGGACAGCCCTCAGACTGTCCACTTGTGACAATCACTTGCTAGACTCCCCTGTCCCTTCTTTTCTACCACCATTGAATTGAACCTTCCCTTCGCAGTCCTGCTCGTGCTCAAGCCCCTACTTCTGTTCCTCCTAGTCACCCTCCTCCTCTTCCCTATTGTTCGTCGTCCCCTTCCGAGTTCCAAGCGTAATCGGCCTCACTAGTCAGTGAGTCCTTCACACTAGTAGACACGTAACATCATCCCTTATCGTACAGTACTGGGTTATCGGAGTCGTTATTGGTGAGTCACATACCACTATCACATGCCGCCGGTCCGGGGATACAAGCTACACGGGATCCCATATCGTAACAAATGCCAGTAACATTCCATTTTCCTGATGAGATCTAGCAGGTTCTGCAGGTTTACTATTTGTGGGATAGGTCAATGTACCACCAAAGTGGGACTGGGACGTCGAGAATATTTAGCCATGCGTGAGCTATTATTTGGGTGTCACATCACAACTCATCAATATTGAGCGGTCACCAGAGCAAGTAATGTCAGAGGCATCAAACAAGAAACAGGAGTAAAAAAAAAAAGGACGCGTATCATAATGTACTGTCAACCGGGCCATAGTTAACATACGTAAGATACTGGATTTCCACTCACTTGGAACAATATTCTAACAATAACCGCACGATCTCGGTATGTTTCAACGTCAATGCGACTTGCAATGGGGTCATTCCCACATTGTCCTCTGGATCTACGTCTGCGCCATGCACTAACAAGATGCATGTGACCTCAAGCCGCAATGACAACACTAGACACTGCGAAGATGACATCAGATGCAACAAGGTTTGGCGCTTTTTATCCCAAGTGTTCAGATTCGCACCATGCTCCAGTAGTAGTTGTAAGATCCAGGGATAATTACCTTTGGGGTTCGCATGAGAATGTTGTGTAGAACCAATTGCCCCGTGCATTGGGGACTGGTTGTGTTGGAATATATTTCTTGTGAGATTAAAATTCAGTTGACTTGTAACTTTTATTCCATATGAGTGTGGTGCAAATCCACACCTTGTGTTGTGTGTTTCATCTTGGTTTGAAGTTTGCTTACTGTTTGGAGTCTTGGGCCACTTCCCCGGATCCCCTCCTGGTTGTACCACTGACCCCTTGATTACTATCTCATTGCCCTGCGGAAGCAGAGTATAAAATTGTGTACTGTACAGTACTTCTCCTAGTAGTTATATAAGCTCTCCATGTCTATAGTGTAGACCTCAGTTCTGCTAAGTGCACGCAGAGACTGAGGTGAGACTTTTGTATGCTTCATGTTACATTTCCTCATACTTATTTGCCTTAGTGGCTCGTCTATTTGTACAGGTGAATAATACATTATAGTTCTGCTAAGTGCGCGCAGAGACTGAGTGGCTCATCTATTTGTACAGACTTCGCCCACGCACTCACTTACTCACACACATCTAACTTACTTTCATTTACGAACACTCATACCTCATAAGAGGTTATGGGCCCTGCCATTCCCACTGCTATGAACAACCCCCTTCCTACCTCCATTCCCCGTCTCGACCCCACTGGCTCCAATTGGGCTATCTTCAGCATGCACTTTCAGGAAGCCATGGAGGCTAACCAAAAGTGGGGCCACTTCAATGGCAAGTCCATTTGCCCTGTCATGGCCGATCCAAACAAGCCTATGGACAATGAGAAGTTAGCCATCAACAAGTGGAAGCATGAGGAGACCATTGCAAAGTACCTCCTATTCCAATGTCTTCCTGACTCTACTGCTGTCCACCTGAAGACCCTCCAGTCTGCCAAGGAGCACTGGGACAAAGTCACAACTGAGTTCAGTGTGAAGAGCCAGTATGCAGAAACAGATTTACTCACTGCCTTCTCCGAGATGCGCTGTCCATGTGGAGGTGATGTCTGCACATTCTTAGGGCAGATGCATGTAAAACACAAGGAGTTGGCCACTGTTGGAGTCACCATGACCAAGAAGGAGTACCGCTTAGCCATTATCAAAGCTATCCCTGATGAGATGTCAAAGTTTGTGTTGAGTTCCCATCACTTGTAAGGCCAGTGTGGCTTGTGGACAATCATACCATACTATTTGACTGATAAATTGATGTTCCTGTGCTCGAATTAGTGAATTGTCTCGATTACTATTATCATACTATACCTACCTACATGTGAATACGGTCTTGGTACAGTACTTCTTGAATTCCAGACTAACAGATATATCCTAAGTAGTTTACCTAGTACACCTCAGTCATCACTCCTATATGCAATTCCTGAGGTGAGAAATACCTTACATTACTTCCTTTTACAGTATGCTTACACCTGGGCAGTTCGTTTGGTCTGTCTAGGTAAATATATTACAGTCATCACTCCTATACACAATTCCTGAGTTCGTTTGGTCTGTCTAGCCCTCGCTGCTTCCTGCTCATGCTTTTATTTCCCTCTTTGCAGATCCATAACCTGCATCAGGTTATGGGCCCTGCTGAGCGCCACTAATCCACTGCGTCTATCTCTGCTGCTGCTTCTGTCTTCATCATGTCCACCGCTCCTCCTGCTGCCCCTACTGTGCCCCCTGCTCCACCTACCACTCCTCCCATACCCACAACCGCCCCTCCACCTGCTGTACCGCCTGCTGCTGTCCCACCTCCTGCATCTACACCCGCCGTCGAACAACTACCCACCAGCATCCCTTGTCTCAAGCCTGATGGCATAAACTGGGCTATTTTCGCTGTGTGCTTCCATGAAGCAATGCAGGCAAATCGGCACTTGGGCTACTTCAATGGGTCTGTACCCCGTCCAACTCTGGTTGACCCCAACAACGTTATGGCTGCTGAAATGGAGGACATTAATCGCTGGAATCACAAGGATCTGATCACACGTTACCTTCTTTCGCAGCAACTTCCCGACTCCACTGCAGTTCGTATGGGAGCCTTACCTACCACACAGATATGCTGGTACCGGGTGACTGATGAGTTCACCACAAAGAGCACCTATGTGCAGAACGATCTCAAAAGTGCCTTCTTTGAGATGCATTGCCCGAAGGGAGGTGATGTTTGTGCTTTCCTCAGGAGTCTGTGTTACAAGTGAGAAGAGCTTGCGGCTGCAGGGGTTCATATCACATCCAAAGAGTACCAACACACAGTGCTCAAGGGTATCCCAGAGGAGCTTGCACGCTTTGCCTCGGGAATCCTGTCCTCAGCTCGTATCCTTCATCGGTCAGGTTTTGTTGACACTGAAACACTGATTGACCACATCTGCGAAGAGGCTGACAGGTTGAAGAACCGTCGGGCCAAGTTGCAAGGCCAATCGTCTGGGGCGAAGAATTCAGCTGCTGGAGATGATGCTCTTGCAGCTACAGGGTCCAAGGGCAACAACAACAACAAGAAACGCTGCAAGGAAAAATGTCACAACTGCAGCAAGTCCGGCCACTGGGCCAGGGAGTGCAGGTCGTCCAAGAAAGAGGAGAAGCCAGCTGAAGACTCATCAAAGTCTGACAAGGCTCAGAAATCCAATACAAAGCCTGTTGGGTCGGCGAATGCTGTTGCAACCCCTGACAAGGACCCGGATGCTTGCTGGGCACTGGTTCTTGCTCCTGGAGAGTCTGACTTGGAGGACTTTGACCTCATTGACAATACTGACTGGTTGTCAGAGGAGGAGGGAGAGGATGTTGCGGCAGCAGTTGTCACACCCATCGCTGACAATCGCGGCAAGTGTGTTGAGCTCTATGACTCTGGCACAACTTGGCATATTTCCCCTTATAAGTCCGACTTCACTACTTACCAGGTTCTTGAACCCCCAGTCTATCTCAATGCCGCCAACCAGCAAAAGTTTCCTGCTGTTGGAGTTGGCATGCTGTCCATCCATGCTCCAAATGGTGGTGGCCACTCTGCCATTGTTCTTCGTGAGGTTCTCCATGTGCTGGCAGTCAGGTACACGCTTGTATCCATTGGTGCTCTGGATAAAGAGGGCTACCGCACATCTATTGGCAGTGGGCACCTCAAACTGTTCTCGCTGGGTGGCGATTGCGTGGCTTGGATTCCTCAGACTGTTCGCAGGCTGTACCGCATTACTCACCCTGGAGAGTCAGCACATGCTGTGGAGCATGTCTCTGTCATGGAGCTTCATCGTTGCATGGGGCATATTGTGCCTGCTAGTGCTTGTGCCCTTGTTGAGAAGGGGCTTGTGACTGGGGTTAAGCTGGATCCTGACTCTTGCAAAGCTGATTGTGAAGCGTGTCTCTTTGCTTGGGCAACTTGCAAGGCCATCCTGAAGGTTCATGTTGGGCCTTGGTCTCAGCGCTTTGGGGAGGAAATCCATTCTGATGTTTGGGGACCTTTGCCCGTGTTGACTAAGTGTGGCTGCTGGTACTTTATCACATTTACAGATGACGCAATGCATTACATGGTCACATACATCTTGAAGACCAAGGCTGAGGCTCTTGGGGCCTACAAGTTGTTTGAAGCCTGGGCTCTTACACAGCAACACTGCTTGGCCATCAAGATCCTTCACTCAGATCACAGAGGGGAGTACCTCAACGATGCTTTTGACAAGCACCTTCAGGCTGCTGGGACAGTGCATCGCCCGACAGTCCATAACACACCCCAGCTCAACAGTGTAGCCAAATGTCTCAATCAAACGCTGGTGGAACACATCCACACATTCACTCATTCAAGCGGTTTGCCCAAGTTCTTGTGGGGTGAGGCACTACAACATGCTACTTGGCTGAAGAATCGAACGTCGACTTGGGCCCTAGACGGCCTGACCCCTTACCAGGCATTGCTTGGTCGTGCGCCCAACTTGTCGGGACTGCAGCGATGGGGGGCAACTGTGTGGGTCCACAATGGCGATGGGTCGAAGTTGGATGCTAGGGCAAGGGAGGGACGTTGGGTCGGGTTTGACACCAATTCACATGCTCATCATGTTTATTTCCCAGCTAAGCGCAACGTTACAGCTGAGCGAAATGTGTATTTCAGCACAGCCCCACAGCTCGAGGGGGAGCAAAACTTTATTATTCCCAGCAGTGAGCCGTGTACTATGCTTCCACCCACACTCTCATCCACATCCCCATCAGCCCCTATTCAGTCCCACACACATTCTTCCATCCTTCCCCCCACTCTACCTCCCATTCGCGTTCCCACTCCCGACTCAACTCCATCCTCATTAACCCCTATTTCACAGTCTTCTACCACTTCTGCATCAGCTGGTGTGGAGGGCGATGATGAAGCGGATCCAGGCAAGGCTGGAAAGCCCGCTTGAAACCATAAGCCTTCATGCATCCTTCGTGAACTGATGAAAGGCGTAGGGGTCTCCTCAGCACGTTGTGCTGACCCACATTTCACCACTGGGCTGCAGCTGCCAGGAGGGTTCAGAGAAGAAGTCGAGGAGGCAGGGGGAGCATGGTTGGCAGAAGACATTTTCGATGTACTTGAAGATTCGGAGTGGCTCAAGCACATTCTCGCTGCCAAGGTTGCTGAGGCAGAGGCTCTGGAACTGTGCTTGCTTGTGGAGGCCAAGCACCGTCCAGACTGGTCACAGTGGGAGAGAGCAATTGAAGAAGAGCTTGCAACCTTGAAGACAGCCAGCACTTGGCATTTAGAAGACCCACCGCCTGGAGCTAACATAATAGGCTTGAAGTGGGTATTTAAGGCTAAGAAGGATGCGGCAGGCAACATCGCCAGTTGTGTTCTAATCACAGACTTCTCATGCGCCGGTCTGTTTTCCCATCAACTTCGAATTGAGTCTCCGCTTCAACACTTTAATTTTCTTGATTATTCAACCAAAGTAAAGTCGAGTAGTAGCTAATAAATTTGATCACATGAGTGCAACTATTTTTGGTCAAGTCAGGTGATCGAGCACATTCATAAAATAGATTGACTAATCAAAACAAGGACGCGAAATTTTACAAGTCAAGATTCTAGTGTGTAATCTACTGTGAGTTTGGGTAATAAGGTTGGAAGGGGGGTAAATGGCCATAAGGCCAGTATATAGGGTATGTTGCATGATACGGGACCTGGGAATATGCACCAAAAGGATAAGCAGCAAGAGTTGGGTACCACACAAGGGGGGCCGAGGGCCCTGGCACAGGTGCAGAAGACAGCAGAGGTGGTGGGGTGCTAGTGTGCTTGCGACACCATTTGATGGGCTAGGAGGGAAGCTCCTCCATGGTATCAGTCGTAGCGGCGCGGGCACATGCGTCAGTGTTCTGGGCTGTGGTCTGTGCATCCAGGGTGGCATCCTTGCCAGACCAGAGGCCGCCGCTATACAGATCGGTATTCTTCATGTGAGGTTGCTTCTGATTAAGCTTCCCAATTTGTTCCGTTGCCGGGGCAGTGGGCGATGAATTAGTGTCATGCAGTCTCTTCCATCGCTTTGCCCCCATTTGCTCAGCGGTCTTGGTCCAGGTACGTTTGTTGGGTGGGAGGCCTTCCTTATCCGGCAGTGGACTCTGGAAAGCCTGCAATTTTTGGATTACGGCTGTGAGATGGGACTCCACTAAGCGAAGACTCTGGACCATCCCTGGTGATGATGGTGGGCCATCGCTTAGGCATTCCCTGGAGACGGAAATCATATTCTCCAGAATTGCCATGCTTGCATTGGAGGACGGGTTCATGTCGCTCTGTGTGTCTTGTGGGCTCTCACAGACCTCAGGGACAGGCTTTGGTGTCACACACGTGACCTGAATAATACTATCCATAGAAAAATGGGCGATGGAGGCGATGTGCTTGCAAAGCTGGACCCTGGGCCAGTCCAGACAGTCACACCTGTCCTTGCCATGTTCAGTCAAGTAATTTTTTGACAGGTCTGATGAACTGTCCCTGCCGAGATCGACCAAATACATTTTTGACAGGTCTGAAATTGATTGCACATAGAAGCGCTCGCTACCAAGACTCTGGATGGAGTCGGCGCTCATTTCCGGTGCTTGTGCGAGAATCTCCTTGCATCGCTTCTTGGCTAGATCCGTGCCATCAAATTCTTTTTCTTGCCAAAGTCTCATATTGGGGGAGCATACCCATCACAAGAGTGTGAACCAGATGGTCAGCTCACCGATTTCTTTTCCCGTCAAGCCAGTGTGATTTAAGTACGTGATGATAACTAAATAAGAAAGATGATGAGCGATCTCATTGATCTTTGGTGCGATAAGGTTACTTACAATTCGATAAGCATATTTGTATCTCCCTCTTGAAATATTGTCCTTTGCTGCCTCAGTGTCCCTGACCAAAGGGGCACAATATTTATCCAGTTTGTCTTGAGATAATCTACCAGGCTCTGTGGGACTGAGGGATCGGTCTGAATCCACTCCCATAACGAATCAAACTTTGATTGATCCGAGGTCTTCACCCATTTGCAGATGCGTTCCCAAACTTCTGGGAATTCTTCCATGTGGAAGTGCATCCAGATCGCGTGGAGCATGTGCCACCAGCACAGTAACAACTTTGAATCCGGATATACGGTATTAATTGCATTCATTTGTGCCTTGTTGTGATTGCTCATGATGATTGCGGGCACTATGTCAGGACTACGCGTCTTTACAAAGTTTAAAAAATTCAACCGTTGCTTGCGTGCTGCTAGACAACAGCATCCAGGCAACAGGGACACCTGTCCGGTGGAATTATTCAGAATTTCATAAGTGGAACTGAAAAAACACGAACCATGACCCCAGTGATCTCTGGCCACCAGAGTGTATAGTTGCAGTCCTGCATATTGTGTAGTGTTATGGGTAGCATCAATAGATAGAAAATCTTTGCCAATCTCTCTGAATTGACACTTCTGGAACTTGGTTTGAATGCACATGACAAATGTATCTAGAGATAGTCTAGATCCAGGAGGGGGGGGGTCGATCTTGTCCTTCAAGATCACCTCAGCACCATCTTGCTGGAGCCAGGTGGCCCATACCTTAATCAAAATCGCATCGTTCTCGTCAAGGCGGATCTCTTCATCCTCGACGATCCAGTGGAGACGATTAATGTCGCGCATTGTAATATAGTGATCGCAATCTGTGCACTTCGTAGTCTCGCGCACGCACTTCAGCTAACAGATAACGGATACAATTAGCTAGTCAGTTAGGCGACAAGGTAATTACTACTCACAATCGCCTTGGCATTGATCCTTGTGTGAACCATCTCCATGACCAGTTTTTTGGTCCTCTCTGAAAGCTGCATGAATCACAGATTATCATCTCCAAGCAGGTGGTCGTGCTCGCTCTTGTACTTCCTGAGAATGGTCCCTGTGTGCCAATAAAGTTTGATTGTTAAGCGGCACCGGCAGCCTGTCTTCTTTGATGGGATTTTCCTATCCTGCCCCTCAGATGCAGAGGTGCCAGATTTGTTCCATGCCAGCTGGCCACCTGTCCATTTGTGTGAGCACTTCAGGATGTGCCGGGCCTGCCAGAGTGGCAAATCGGAATGCATGACATGACTCACTATGAGCTCGATAGCATTGTTTGACTCCTTGGCTGCAAGCCAAGCCAGGAACTCCTCTTCATTGGCCCACTCAAGGTTCATCTTCCCTTGCTTCCGATCGTGCATAATGCTCCCGCACTGGCGTGACGTAGCAGGGTCCTCAGTAAGGCGCCTGTTAGATCCGGGAGTCTGGAACGTGCGGAGGTTGTCGGTAATGGATGGACCAACGGCAATTTCAAACGTAGGCATCTCAAATCAATTGGCGGGGCGAGTAAATCAATTTCCGAGGGTCAAGGAGGAGGAGGAGGGGATTGGTAGATTGTGTGTCCCCCCCTTCCCCACATTCCACACCGAGACGCGTTATTTACACGTTATTTTTACTTATTCAATACTTCCCATTTATTGCATATTTACTTTTATTTTGTATTTACCTGCACAAATAGAAAAAAATACAAAAAGCCATTAAAAGAGTAAAGAAGTCAGGGTTTGAAGTTGAGTTGCAGTAAAGCGGCCCACTCTCACTGGCGCATGGGAAGTCTGTGATTTGTCAACAGCTAACATCGCCTGCTACAAGGCTTGGCTGGTTGTGCAGGGGTTTTCGCAGATAGGTGGAGTTAATTACGATGACACCTATGCACCTGTAACGCCACCACAGGGGCGTTAAGTACAATGTGTACTTCCAAGTCAATCATCAGGAATTCGGGTAGGGTGAGTTGGTTAAGACCCAGTACAGGGATGAACAAGAGTTGATCAAGCTCCTGAGGCTTATCAACCTAGACAGAGAAAGCTATGCTCAGGCATGAAGGCGAGTGAAGTTGAGGACTCAAATGCAAGGGTGAGTCGAAGGTTGTTTCGTGAGAACTGATATGGTATTACACAAGAAGTCAGAACTACTGTACAAGCTAGGTAGCGTATGACTTATATACTAGTACACGATGTTTGCGTAAGGCAAACATATGGCGCGATCCTAGGATACGGGTCCTAGAGAGCTGTAAAGGCGTAAAGATCTTTAAAAGTACATGGGAATTCCACGGAACCGTGTGTGACACATATGACATCTGTGGGACCTAAGAATCGCAAAATCGGCCTTCGTTATTGTACGATGCAGGGTGCGGGATAGGGGACGAGTCTTAATACGGACGGGATCATAGCACAAATGAAGCGTGAATCAGAACACAACCATGGAAGAGGAATGATGATAGGGAGATAAGAAGATAAAGAGATAAGGGGTCCGAAAATTATAACAGTGCCCATGGCGAAGCTTGCATTGTTGTGCACTGTTGTTACGTCACAGTAGGGACGTTCACCTGACGTGGGTAAAGGTCAACACTAGTCCGCTGACAAAACACTAAGGTTGGTCACATGTGAGTTACAAGTACTAAGTCCGACGAGGACTTAGAGAGTTCCTGATGACAAGTAGATCACCT
Source organism: Lactarius psammicola (assembly GCA_025769895.1). Lineage (NCBI taxonomy): Eukaryota > Fungi > Basidiomycota > Agaricomycetes > Russulales > Russulaceae > Lactarius > Lactarius psammicola. The sequence goes on from WTXK01000250.1 coordinate 20,349, forward strand.
CACAAGTCAGATAACTTAGAGAAGATCTTTAAGTGGGTCAGACAGAGGGGAGGGGTTCAAAGACTGCTATGTTCAATATACCGTATGGTACAAGAAGTCAAGTCTGAGGCATAAGGCCCCATACTGGCTAGTACTTATAGTATCTATGGACAATAGAGTCACGACTACAATAGCCGTCACTAGGACAATAGAGTCACTAGGACAATGGGTCACAGGGAACAATAAGTGTCCCAAGTCATAGCAAGTCATAGACAAGCTATGGCGTCACCTCAGACAAACAATGAGCTAGAGGACAATAAGGCCCTCTAGTCATAAAGAGTCACGTGCCATGAATAATAGGCACTCCGAGTCAGTAAAGTAAAACACATGCCATCCTATGGTCATGCGCAGCAGAACAATAAGAACACGACATAAATAGAAAAGGGTGTGGGCATAGGGCAAAAAGGAAAGGTCATGTGATGGAAAATAAAAATTGAATCGTACTGTCATGACACAATCCCCCATTCAGGCGTGAAGTCGCCCCAATTCACCACACTAGTTGTACCGCCAATCTTCATTGGGGTCTTTGTAGTTGCAATCTTCGTCATACCAGCCATGGTCCCCACGATCTTCAGGGGTACACTCATGGCGCTGCAGGAAAAGGAAGGGACCATACTTCCCACACTTCCTGCACTGTTCATACACCGGGCACTTGTACTCTGTGTGTGCGTTGATCTTCTGGCACTTTGAGCAACGCCCAAAGTCCTTCTTGCTGGTCCTACCCTCTTTCTTCAAGAGGTTTGACAACTGTGGTCCGTCAACTACCTTGATGCAAGTGGACCAGTCTTGCGGAGTCTTGTTCTTCCGGGCCTTCTTGCCCTTGCCCTTGTGCACAGGGCAATTCCTTTTAATGTGTCCCACCTTGTTGCAGCCAAAGCAACGGCGCATGTCAGGGGCACTCTGTCTTTCTCCTAAGACAGTAAGGGATTCTTCTTCCACCTTCTTGACACCTGGCTCTTCTGTGGCTTGCTCCACCTTGACCGTGACCATTATTTCAATCCTGGGTACCTTGGTCATGGAGTAAGCCCATTCCAGCGGGTCAAAAGGGTCTTCTTCGTCGTCCTTCTCCTTCTCCTCTTCATCTGCATCCAATGTTGGAGAGGAGGTGGTGTTCTCTTCCGCATCTTCTGTTTGAGACTGGGAGGGTCCACAGCCTGTCTCCTCCTCTCCTGTTGAAGACTGAGGGGAATCTTGAGAACAGCTTGCTCCAGAATGAGGTCCCTCCTCAGTTGAGACCGTTTGTTACGATTTCTGACTCCAATTCTGAAACCCCTTCACTATTCTTATCTCTTATCTCATGATCGACTCTTTTCTCTTATCCATCGATTGACTCGTGACTCGTTTACAGTTAGGATCCGATCAGATTCAGGTCTCGGCCCTTATCTCGCACCTACTGTGAAGGACTCACTGACTAGTGAGACCGTTTGTACTTGGAACACGGAGGAGGACGTCGAACAATAGGGAAGAGGAGAAGGGAGACTAGGAGGAGTAGTAACAGGGGCTTAAGCATGAGCAGGACTGCGACGAGGAGATTCAATTCAATGGTGGTAGAAGAGAATGGGCAGGGGAGTCTAGCAAGTGATTGTCACAAGTGGACAGTCTGAGGGCTGTCCGTAGTATTAGTCTGGCTTATATACTTAGTTACATGGTCTGTGCACAGTAGAATCTACTGGAAGGTAATAGAAACATTATAAATAGTGTCCAATGGCATTAGTTCCTCTTTGAACTCGTGACCTTCTCCGCAGTATAGCCGGTAGAAGCCGGTGGAACACTATAGAAGGTCGTAGAACCTTCTACTACTAATAATAGAACCTTGTTTACTTGTTAGTAACTTGTTTGGTCTTTGTCCACAAGTTACAACAAGTCAAATCATCGATAAACATCAGGTGACAATGAAAACGCGATATTGTGGACGTGTCACGGACCAGCCAAGACACTGACACATCGGTTATGACTACGATGGTCAGCGGTAATTAGTCATGGACTACTCGTATCAGTCAGCAGGAGAGCGCTTTATCACATGTAAGATAGTACGATGACTCATTACTAGGATAGCTGTACTAGGGTTCAAGCTAGTTACGCTATTGGTTACTTTACGATTCGGGAGGAGCTTTAAAGCCCTTGACAACTGTATATAAGGCTCGTTGTTCAGACCACGGATCCCCATCCTGGTCTTCTCAATACCACCATCATTGTTCGCGACCTTGGACCTTCAACTTCCTTTCCTTTCCTCTACTGTTCCACTCTACTTGTTGTCCTAGCCTTTGTCTTCGGAGTCGTACTCCTTCTAGAAGACATCGAGAGCGAAGACATCGACGCCGTGTACTAGCAAGAAGTCACGTGCCTATATCCTCACGTTAAGTCTCAATACTTCGTGTATTGGATCAAGTTCAGTATTAGTCATCGCCTTCCTTCGCGCCTAAGTCAGGCAACGTTGTTGTGTGTTACGCTTTCACGGCGTAGGCCTGACTTAGGCAAGTTGAATGGCGACGCAACAAATAAAGAGTATGTGACTTAGCAAAGTACACAACCCTTATGACAACAAGACAATATTGCGTGTCCTTGTGTCAATCGCAAGTCTCTTTAGAGGTGAAGAGCAATGGTAATCCTGCTGAGAGAAGAGGATACAAGTCGGAAGTGAAATTGAAGAAGACCAAGCTAGAGAGCCTTGGTCTCAATACGACGACTTATATACATGTATCGAGGCAGCTTTAAAGCTCCTCTCCAATCCATACAACGAATAGCAATACTACCTCACAGTCTATAAAGACATGTGATTCTACTGCTGACTGATACGATTAGTTCATGACACATATACTCTTACTAACCCGGTCATAAGTATTAGTAAGGTTCCGTTCTTTCCACAGTCCGTATCATTGTGGCAACGTAACAGGACGCCTCTACTCATCACTTTTGCGCAAATGGACATGGTGGGACCATAGGGACCAGGTTTCCTACTATATGGGAGGTGGAACCAAGGGTCCAAGTCGGACAACTTGATAGTACCCTTTCTTTGAGTGTGGCAAGTACTATTGGTAGTACATTAAGATGTCTAAGTCATGAACGCGGCATACTAGTTCATGACTGTAACGCCACCACAGGGGCGTTAAGTACGACGTGTACTTCAAGTCAACTGTCAGGGGTTCTGGTAGAGCGAGTCGGGTTAGGACTCAGTCCGGTGATGAATAAGAGTCGTTCTAGCTTTGAAAGCTTTATCGACCTTAGTCAGGGAAGGCGAGGCTCAGGCACAAAGGCGAGCAAGGGACTTAAGCACGAAGGCAAGTCAAGGACGGATTCGTGAGTACTGATGTGGTATTTACACAAGAAGTCAGAACTGCTGTACAAGCCAGTCCGACTACGACCTATATACTAGTACAAGCCCCAAAGAGACAACAACAGGGCAACATAGTAGGTAAACAGATGGCGCCATGAGGAACACATGGGCGCGACAGGTATCGTATGGCATCAGAGATAAGACAAGGGTCTGGGTCAACTATCAGTGACACGCGGTGGTCAGAGGACCAAGTGGCAGCCAATGCATGGCGTATAGTATGCAGTCATGGGTCATCGCAGAACGTATCATAGAAAGCAGCAATCAATGTATAGTAAAGGCGCAATGCCTATCAGTCAAGAAGGGGATCACAAGGGACGTCAGGTGTGGAAGGGAAGTCAAAGATAAAGAGGCGAGGCTGTCCATGAAGGCAGATATGTGAGGGGTCTGGGTGTAGGGTGACGTCGAGGGGAACAATGACAAAGAAAACAAAGATAAGACTGTTCATGACGTACAGGCGTGCGGGAATAGAGACAAGTCACGTGAAGCAGGGGAAAGAGTTGCAAAGATAGGAATCCATGGATAGAGGGACGCGTGGCGTCAACTTCAGGGAAAATGGTAAGAAGTCCCCTTAGCAGTACGTCGCAAGGCAAGAAATCGTAACATTACCCCCCCATCTGACCCATGCTAGCCCCTAGCATGGCAGACCATCAGTCAACGCGATCGACTGGGACAGGGGGACCGGACTTCTTCCAGGCGGCGCGCAGGTACTTCTCCTCCTCCTCAGTGGGTTCTTCACACAACCAACGTCCATCCCAAGTGATCCAGGTGAAAACGTACTCGTCCTTGGCACCATAGCCCCATATCTTTCGATATGGCTTCTTCTGATCTTCAATCCGAGGCGGCGATGCCCATGGATCGTTGTTATCAGATGGGGTGTTGCAGACAGAGGGGGCTTTGGTGGGGACGACCGCTTGTGGATCCAAATGGCGATGTTTGCGGTGGATCGCTGGCAGTGGTGAGAGTGTCGACGGCGGTGGTAATGAAGAGGGATAGGATGGCGGATTCGAGTTCAAGGATGTCAAGAGGAGATATGACAGATGTAGGGGTGGATGAGGACGATGAAGGCGATGGGGAGTAGTCCAGGCTAAAGACGACGTCTCTTTGGTCTCAAAGAGCTTCTTCTGTTCTGTGGGTCGTACTTTCGTCCAGTAGCAAGGAGGGATCATCGTGATAAGTGAATGAGTGGAAAGTCCTTTATCCAAAAGGTAGAGAGCAAAGTTCGCGATGGTGGAGATGATGGGAGTAGATATGATAGAGGGTGAGGCCATCATACGTATCTTGGTTGGTGGTCTCCCTGTTTATATCTTTCGTCCAGCCCCTTCGGCGGTAGGATGTTGCCGATAGAAGTCGGCGATAAGATCAGCTGAGTGTCGTACATTTTCCAAGGGTTCCCACGAACTGTCACTTATGGGAAAACCCTTCCACTGAACTAGGAATTGAAGTTTGCGCCCTCGGCCATACAACCTTGATTGCAGGATGCGCTCTACTTCGAATTCCTCTTCTCCTTCGATAAGGTCAGGTGGAGGCCGCGCGAAGTTTTCCCCATGTAGTTCCGTCTCCTTATATGGCGTAAGAAGGTTTGCGTGAAACACGGGGTGAATCTTCCAAGCCTTCGGCAACTCCAGCTCATAGGAAACTTCTGATAAGGCCTTCTTGATTCGGAATGGACCATATCTTTTTGGTGCTAACTTTGCGGTAGGGTAAAAGGTCCGAAGATTCGTCCCTTCTAGCCATACTTGAGCGCCTTCTTGATAGGGGATAAAGCGGGTTCTTCCTCTATTCGCCATCAGTTGTTGCGCGTGTTTGATACAATCTTGCGCGTGCTGCCGTCTGATGACCATTTCTTCCAGACGTTGATCTACTGATGGGGATGTCGTGGGTTTTGGGGTCCACGTCGTTCGCGGTTCCCAACCCATGATGAGGGAAAACGGAGAGTGCTTCGTAGTCGCGTTTGGCCATGAATTATGAGCGAATTGTGCCACGGGCAATGCCTCCGCCCAATTGTCTTGTTGTACGTTGCTCCAGTGGCGAAGATACTGTTCGAGCCATTGGTTTGTTCGTTCTGACTGGCCATCCGTTTGAGGGTGATAGGCCGACGAAATATTTTGACGGATACCCAGGGTCGCACACAGTCCCTTCATAAAGGCTGACGTGAACCGAGGATCCCGGTCCGTGATGAGCTTCCGCGGGATGCCATAGTGGGGATAGACATGTTGGAGGTATAGCTGCGCCACTCCTTCCGCAGATATCGACTCGTTGCAGGGTATAAAGATCGCTGCCTTTGAACAATCATGGTCGGTGATGGTAAGGATGGAGTCGTACCCCTTTGACGGGGGTAGTTTTGTGATAAAGTCCATAGAGACGACTTCAAAGGGTTCCGCATCTGGGTCTGTGGTTATAGGGAATAAATGCGGCTTTTGTCGATGAGGATTTATTTTGTTGGCTTGACACGTTGCGCATCCTTTGACGTACTCCTCTACATCTTTCCGCATGCTGGGCCACCAGTAGTCTCGCCGTAATAGTTCATAAGTGTTGGCAATTCCCGGATGTCCCATGCTAGGAGTGTCGTGGAAAAAGGTGATTACCCCCCGCTTAAGGTCGTTGTCCCCGACAACGACAAGGGCCTCTCCTTTCCACCATAAGCCATTCAACTTCTTCAAATTGTACGGTTCTACCCAACGTAGAACGTCTTTCTCGTCGAGGTTTTGTGAGATTTGAGTCCAGATGTCCATATCGTGCATAGACACCTCTACTGCGCATGCGAACCGGTCAGCGGGAAGGACAATAATATCGTTATTATCTCCTTCCCCTGTTCCATGATCAGGCCGTCGGGATAAGGCGTCCGCACGACTATTGCGGCATCCTGGGATATGTTTTAAAATAAAATCATATTCTGATAACTCCAGGAATTCGCGCGCGACTCGTCTACTGATCTTCCTTGGCTCCTTCCAGTATTGGAGATTGGCGTGGTCGGTGTGGATGATGATTTTGTGAGGGGATCCCGCCAAGTACGTTCTCCAAGCCCGTAACGCCTTCACTATTGCCAGCAGTTCTCGGTCATAGATGTCGTAATTGCGCTCCGCTTGGCTTAGCGATTCAGAGTGAAACGCTACCGGGTGTAGTTTTTTGTCCGGGCCTATTTGATTTAGTACAGCCCCTATCGCGACATTTGATGCGTCTACTTCTAGTTCGAACGGCTTTTCCAAGTCGGGAAAAAGAAGCACCGGTTCATCACCGATACATTGCTTGATGGCGTTGAATGCGTCTTGTTGTCTTTGTCCCCATTGCCATCCCCATTTCCTTTTTTGTTAGATCATGAAGTGGCCGTGCCTTTGCGGAGAATCCTCGGATGAATCTTCGGTAGAAATTACAAAAGCCCAAAAAGGCTCGTACTTCTTTGAGGTTCTTTGGCGGTTGCCATTCTTGGATACCTCGGACTTTGACCGGATCCATCTGAATGGTTCCATGTCCGATTATAAGTCCCAGGTATTCCACTTGGCGCACCTCAAATACACATTTCTCTGGTTTGACGTAAAGGTCCTGCTCTTCACAGATCCTCAACACCTCATGTAGTACGGCTCGATGATGTGGTAAATCGTCGGTGGTAGCAATTAGGATATCGTCCATATAGACGATTACCTCTCCTGTTTGAACCAGAGTTCGAAAGAGGTCATCCATCATTGCTTGGAATGTCGATGGGGAATTGGTGAGTCCGAAGTACATAACTAAGGGTTCGAAAAGCCCTTGATTAGTTTTGAACGCCGCCTTCCATTCGTCACCTTCTTTAATACGAACGTTGTTGTACCCCCAGCGAATATCCAATTTTGAATATAGGCGCGCTCCCCGTATTCGATCAATAAGTTCTGGGATTAGAGGAAGGGGGTATTGGTTTCGTACAGTGATGTCGTTGAGGCGTCGATAGTCTTGGACTGGTCGCAGCTTTCCGTCCTTCTTTTTTATGAAGAAGAAGGAGGATGCGTAGGGTGACTTCGACGCTCGAATGTACCCTTTTTCTAGTTGCTCAGTAAGGAAGGCGGTGAGTGCTACCCCTTCGTCCTGCGTTAACGGATAGACTTTACAGTCTAGTGTGGCTGGGGCGTTTGGCAATAGATCGATAGCGTGGTCCCATGGTCGCGCAGGGGGAAAGCGGTTAGAGGCTTCTTCCGAGAATACTTTGGCATGTCGTCGGTATTCTTCGGGTACCATGTCTTCAAATGTGCGCTGGGGTTTTTTCATTGCTTCTCGTTGCGCTAATTCTGATGCCGTAGTGGTTTTTCGTAGCCACGCAATATGGGGCTCTTGCTCCTCGTCCATCAACTGTTCCCATGCCTCCTCGTCAAGTTCATACGTCTCCAACGCCCGAATGGAAGCTTCCATAGGCGTGGCTTCGTCTGACAAGTGCAAGCTAGTGATGACGACTGGTTGCCATTCTTCATCAAGCGTAGCATCCCCCCACCTAATTTTAGGTTCGAACGCTGTGAACCATGGGTATCCCAGGATCACTTCGTCTTTTCCTAAATTTGTCACCAGGAAACGAAGTGTCTTTTCCTCCTTCCCGGTTCGCACCACGAGGTCAGCGTATTGTGTGATGGCGCCATCTTGGTTATGAGTTCCGTCTACATTCCATATTCTGATGGAATTAGCGGCAGTTCGTGTCGAGATCTGAAGTCGTTTGAGTAAAGCTGAACAGATAAAATTGTCTGTTGCTCCTGAGTCTATCAAAACTTGTCTTTCGGCCGTCGCGTGCGCAGATTTGAACAAGACGGGGACTCTCATTGATCGATATCTGCTATGGTACACGTTAAGATTGAGTGCTCTAGCCCAGGCCGCCGGGTTCAAGCGTCGGGAAAATCCTCTCTTCCGAATAATTTTTCTACCATCAGATCGCGCACTTCCTGGCTCTGTGCCTTCATCGCTGCGATCTGAGCATCCGCCTGTTCTTCAACCGAAAGTACGCGATTAGACTGTATGGTGACAGAAGAGATGGCGGGAGTTGGTACACTTGTAGTCGCGGGAGTCGATGAGGTGGTTGTGGATAAAGCCGCGCGCGCGCCTTTTTGTGGACAGTTACGCGCGATATGCCCCTTCTCACGGCACCTAAAACATTTGCCATCCTTTTGAAGCTGGAGCTTGTCAGCGTCTGTGATGGTGACATTAGCTCGAGCTCGTCCAACGTCCATGGCGTTGGGGTCTCGTGTTTTGCTGAGGGCTTGTACCCATTGTTCTCGCGAGTGAGTCCCCCTTCTTCGCGGCTTTCCTCCTTTCCCAAGTTGCTCCTTGAGGACAAGGTACTCGGCTTGTTGCAGCCTTGCGGCATCTTTCCACTGTTCCCAGTTAATAGGATGTTGGAATCGTACAGCGTTAATAACTAACGCGTTCGGCAATCCGTCTTGGAACATATCAAGTGTGATGGGGTTGTCGAGATTATACCCCGCCTTTCCGGCGAGGTTCTGGAACTGCGTGATGTACGAATCGATGTCTTCTCCCTTCATTGTGAGGCTTGGGAGTGCTTTGCGCGCTTTAGTTTGTTCAGCAGTGTCGGTGTAGGCCTGGATGAAGCGCGTATGAATCGTGTCCCACAAGTTATTTTCATGGTGGAGCACTCCATTGTTAATCTGTCCTTCCAGCCACTGCGCTTGTTCGTCGACCCAATCGTCTACCAACGGTCCTCTAATGTAAGAGAGGAACGTCATAGCTCTCTGATAAGGGATGGCTAACTGGTCCACGTTGGGGTTCATTCCTCTGTACAATGTGAAGGCCCTAAGGAACGCTTTGCTTTGTTCCCTATTGCCGTCAAATTGAGGGGGTGGGTTTCCTCCCAATCGTCCATGGCCTCCTGGTGCGGGCGCGATCGGAGCGGGGGCAGCGCCACCGCCACCGCCACCGCCACCGCCACCGCCCGGGGCTCCTCCTCCAGGCGGTGGACCTCCCCCGGAAGCGGGGACTCCTCCTCCGGATGGCGCACCTCCTCCTGATGCAGGGACGCCTCCTCCTGTTGCTGTAAGGGTGGTGCTTGCTTGACTTTGTGACATCGGGAACGATGACGCTGGTAGATTGGCTACAGGTACTGGGATACTGGGAGAGTCTGGTTGGTCCGTGTCAAGCCCTACTCCTTTTGGCGCAAATGGTCCTACTCCTAGGTCGCTGGGCACAGGTCTGAACGTGTACCACTGTCCTTCAGTTTTAGAATACTCGATGAAAGCCCAAAGTCGTTTGTCTTCCAAGTAGTGGATGGGCTTGTAGGCGTTTTCTTTTGGTTCAAAGATGTAATATCCCGAGTACTCTTGACTTTCTCTCCAGACAGCCGATCCTTTGACTTTGTCTGAGAGTTCGTCGCGATGAAGGAGTTCGATATACTCAGGGCTGAACTTGGTTCTGCTTCGGCTGGATGAAGCCACGATGAAAGAGTTCTGACTTAATGTAACGCCACCACAGGGGCGTTAAGTACGACGTGTACTTCAAGTCAACTGTCAGGGGTTCTGGTAGAGCGAGTCGGGTTAGGACTCAGTCCGGTGATGAATAAGAGTCGTTCTAGCTTTGAAAGCTTTATCGACCTTAGTCAGGGAAGGCGAGGCTCAGGCACGAAGGCGAGCAAGGGACTTAAGCACGAAGGCAAGTCAAGGACGGATTCGTGAGTACTGATGTGGTATTTACACAAGAAGTCAGAACTGCTGTACAAGCCAGTCCGACTACGACCTATATACTAGTACAAGCCCCAAAGAGACAACAACAGGGCAACATAGTAGGTAAACAGATGGCGCCATGAGGAACACATGGGCGCGACAGGTATCGTATGGCATCAGAGATAAGACAAGGGTCTGGGTTAGCTATCAGTGACGCGCGGTGGTCAGAGGACCAAGTGGCAGCCAATGCATGGCGTATAGTATGCAGTCATGGGTCATCGCAGAACGTATCATAGAAAGCAGCAATCAATGTATAGTAAAGGCGCAATGCCTATCAGATCAGAAGGGGATCACAAGGGACGTCAGGTGTGAGGGGGAGTCAGAGATAAAGAAGCGAGGCTGTCCATGAAGGCAGATATGTGAGGGGTCTGGGTGTAGGGTGACGTCGAGGGGAACAATGACAAAGAAAACAAAGATAAGGACTGTTCATGACGTACAGGGCATGCGGGAGTAGAGACAAGTCACGTGAAGCAGGGAAAAGAGTTGCAAAGATGTGAATTCATGAATAGAGGAACGCGTGGCGTCAACTTCAGGGAAAATGGTGAGAAGTCCCCTTAGCAGTACGTCGCAAGGCAAGAAATCGTAACAATGACACCTACCACATGATTGTACCATTGGTAGGTTTTACGACTTTTAGAATCTGCTGACGACATCAGAGTCCTGCATGACTCCGCAGAAACTACTAGTACTTTCAATATGACTCATAGTACAATAAGCTCACTAGGACCTGTATCCTAGGATTGCGTCATGTGTTTGTTATAACCAAACACTGTGTACTTGTATATAAGTCGTGTACTACCTTGCTTGTACGATAGACTTGACTTCTTGTGTAATACTACACTCTCGTCTCACGAATCCAGAAACCCCTTTCGACTCACCCTTGTCGCGTTTGAGTCAACTGAACTTCGCTCATCCTTGTTGCGTTTGAGCCCCATTCCTCTATAACTACCAGACACCAGGAGTCTGTTAGTTCTTGTACAACCTCACTTCGAGTTGCTTATCACGACTCTTCACGAACCGTTACCCGAAGGACCCAGAAGTACTTGTCATACTTAATGCTCCTGTAGTAGCATTACACCATTGGTGCACAAGTGGTGGGCACCATCGAGGGGATCAGTTCAGAGACTGAGACCATTGGAGCCGGTGACAAGGCCACCTTCAAGGGGATCAACTGGGGAGATGCTGCCTCCCTGGGAGTGAAGACAGCATGGGGGGTGTTGGTTGATGTCACCAACTGAGACACAGAGGGAGAGGGGACAGCAGTGGTGAGAGCAGGGGCAGTGAAGAAGGGAGACATTTGAGTGGGCAAGTGGTTGTTGGGAGGGAAGGTGCAAATGATCCTTAGATGAGTTTCCTCTTCTCCTTTTGTCCTCTTTGTCTTGCTCTTGAGTCTCCGCTTGAATTCCGATATCAAGTCATCTGCGTGTAAATTTTCTTCCAGCTCCCACAAGTTGTCACTGCTTGGATAGCCTTTCCACTTGACTAGGTAGTGCATTTTGCGCCCTCTTCCTCTTGGCTGTGCATCCAGAATCTTCTCAACTTCATATTCTGGTTCTCCATCAACTAGATCAGGTGGCGGACGGGTAAAGTTTGGCCCGTGTAGTTCCATCTCCTTGTATGGTGTTATTAGATTCGCGTGAAACACGTTGTGGATCTTCCATTGCTGAGGTAACTCCACTTGGTGAACTGCTTCTGACAACTGTTCCAGAATCTTAAACGGCCTGTGTTGCTTTGGTCCAAGTTTGGCCGCAGGGTATAGGGTTTTGATATTCATCCCTTCTATCCAAACTTGGTCTCCCTTCTTGTATGGCTTGAAACGTTTGTTCCCTTTGTTTCCCAGAGCCATAGTCTTCTGTGCTCGAGCGATATTCTTAAGTGCTTCATCACGAGCTTCGTCCATCTTCAAAAGCCTGGTTTCTACCAACGGAACATAACTGTTTGTTGGCCACTCAACTTTCGGCGTGTACCCCATGATCAGATCAAATGGGGATTTCTTCATCATCGCATTAGGCCACTGATTATGTGCGAATTCTGCGAATGGCAGCCACTTGCTCCAATTGTCTTGCCTGTCCTTGCACCAGAATCTGAGGTATTGTTCCAGCCACTGGTTTGTTCATTCCAATTGTCCATCCGTCCTTGGGTGGTATGCAGTGGAAATATTCTGGTGAATCTTGAGGGTGTCGCATAATCCTCTGGCATATTTTGATGTAAACCGGGTATCTCAGTCAGAGATAATCTTCTTTGGCACTCCGAACCTGGGATAAACCCATTTCAAATACAGTCCAGCCACTCCTTCAGCGGTGATTGACTCCTTGCAAGGTATGAATATTGCGGCCTTGCTGCAATCATGATCCGTGATCGTGAGAATTGTGTCGTAACCCTCTGATTTCGGAAACTTTGTGATGAAATCCATGGCTACTGTCTGGAAAGGTAGCACATGTTTAGGGGTGATGGGGATCATTGCTGGTTTCAGAGGTCTCGTGTTGGCTTTGTTTGCTTGGCAAGTGGCGCATCCCTTGACATATTGCTTGACATCTTGTTTCATGTTGGGCCACCATACGTTGCACTTTGCCACCTCGTAGGTATTTGAAATTCCCGGGTGTCCGGCCGATGGGGTATCGTGGTAAAAGTGAATTACCCCCCTCTTCAGATTGTTGTCTCCGGCAACAATGATCCGGTGATCCTTCCACCAAATTGAGTTCAGCTTGATCAATTGGTGGGTATTGGTCCATCCCTCAAGCCGGTCTTGGCTGTCTTGGTTCTCCTGCTGGTCCTTTTCAATCATATCTTGCAATGATTGATACTGATCTGGATCGATTCCCATGCGATAGCGTTCCCACTCCCGTGCGTCATTGGGGTTCACTTCATCGCTTCCTGCGATCCATGCATAGGCCTGGCTAAAGAACTTTGGTGGCAACACCACAAGTTGCTTATTATTGCCGTCGCCTTCGTCGTAGTCTGGGCGTCTAGATAGCGCATCCGTGCATCCATTCTTCTTGCCAGATATGTGCACCAATTGGAAGTCGTAGTCCATAAGTTCTGCGTGCCATCGCACCACTCTTCTATTGTGATCTCCTGGATTCTTCCAGAACAATAGATTGGCATGATCTGTGTGAACCTTGACCTGGTGCACGGCTTGATGCAAATATTGTCGCCAATGTCTGAACATTTCCAAAAGTCCAAGAAGCTTGCGATTATACACATCATAGTTTCTTTGGGCTTCGTTCAGAGTTTTTGAAAAGAAGGTGACTGGATGGAGGATGTTCTTGTCATCCTTTTGCATAAGCACCACACCGATTGCGTAATTTGACGCATCTACTTCAACTTTGAACGGCTTCTTCTGATCTGGCTGCAACAGCACCAGTTCTTCACATATTTGTCCTTTGAGTTTCTCGAAAGCTTTTTGTTCTTTCTCCTCCCAGGCCCATTTGGTGCCCTTCTTGAGGAGGTTATTCAGGACCTTTGCGATGTGTGAGAACCCCTTGATAAATCACCTGTAGAAATTGCAAAATCCCAGGAATTGCCAAACTTCTTTGACATTTTTCGGTGTTTTCCATTCTTGCACTCCAGCAATTTTAACCGGGTCCATAGTAACCATGCCATTTTCCAGTATGACACCCAAAAATTCAATTCGCTTGACCTTGAATTGACATTTGCTAGGCTTCAAATATAGGTCCAGTTTGGCCAAGCGTTCCAGGATCTGGTTAACCAACTTGCGGTGTTCCACGAGGTTGTCTTCAGTTGCTACCAAAATATCATCCATATAGATGATCACTTTGCCAGTAGCGATGATGTCGGTGAACTGAGTGTTCATCATCCTCTGGAAGACTGCAGGCGTGTTTCTTAGACCAAACGGCATGACAGTTGGTTTGAACAGTCCTATATTTGTTTGTAGGCGGCTTTATGTTCATCGCCTTCCCTGAACCATATATTGTTGTACCCAGCGCGTACGTCCATTTTTGTGAAAAGCCTTGCGTTTTGAACCTTATCCACCAGTTCCTGGATAAGGGGAAGGGGATATCAATCTGGCACCATGAACAAGTTGAGCTTCCGATAATCAACCACTGGTCGTGATTTCCCATCCTTTTTCCCAATGAAGAAAAAGGGTGATGAGTACTGGGACTTAGATGGTCGAATGTATCCTTTCTCCAGGTTCTCCTTGATGTAATCATCAAGTTTCACCTGTTCTTCGAGAGTGAGCGGATATATCTTGCAGTCCAGTACTTTTGGGGCATCCTTAACCAAGTCAATGGCGATATCCCAGGGCTGATGCTTTAGGAAATGCCTTGATTCTTCTTCTGAGAAGACCTTCTTCCACTTGTGGTATTGTATGGGGACTATCTGTTCCCAGGTCTTTTCTTCTTTTGGAAGCGCTTTGATGGCCATCTCCATTGATGCAGAGGTCCGTCTGATCGTATCTTCATTCATTCGAGTGATGAAAATTTCTTCTCCTCGTTCAGCCAGGGTCTTGGCTTTCTTTACCCAGGCATCTTGTACGCGCTGTACTTCTTCATCGATCTTCAATCCTAGGGTCTTGATGATGAGCGGCTGCATACTTTCATCCAAAGTAGCGCTCTTCCAATCAATCTTGGGCTGGAAAGCAGCCAGCCAAGGGTATCCCAAGATGAGTTCATCATCTCCCAAGTCGGTCACAAGGAACTTCATCTCTTCCGTCTTGGGTCCTACCCTAACCTGGAGGTCCACGAAGTGCTTGATCGTGCCTGCCTGGTTATGGGTTCCGTCCACATTCCAGATCTGGCATACTTTCTGGAGTGTGAGTTTTCCAATCTTCATCCTTTTCAGTAGTTTTTCGCTGATGAAGTTGTCTGTTGCTCCCGAGTCCACGAGAACTTGTCTTTCGGCCTTTATGTGTGCGGATTGTAAAAGTGTTGGAATTTTCAATGACTTGTATTTACATGCGAACACATTCTTGAGTCTTAAGGTGCGCACCCAGGCCATGGGGGTGCACCTCTTTAAAAATCCTCGTCCTCCGGATCACAAGGCTCCAAGCCTGCCGCCATTTTGACGATGTGGAGCTTGTCTTCTTCGGGAAGGGCACGTCCAGAATTGATGTAGGAGGTCCAAGCAGGAGGGACAGACGCATGTGACTTCGCGTCTTCATCTCCACTGTCCTCGGCTTCAGCAGTGCGTGCTTTAGCCGGCTCCTTCTTCTGTTTGTCCTTTTCAGGACAGTTCCTTTTGATGTGCCCTTGCTTGTTGCACCCGAAGCAAGTGATATTCTTGCGCCCATCTTCTGTGGTAGTGGCGCGTCCACGGACCTTGGGTCTAGCACGGCTCCTGCCGGCTGAGGTGTCCATGGCATTGGCATCCGGTTGAGGCATTTTGACTCCCAGGATCTTGGCCCACTGCTGTGGCAAGAATCCTGTCAGGTTCCTGGAGGGTTTCCTTGGGGTATTTTGCTCGAATAAACCCCATATATTCTGGACAGTGGTGTTATCCCTGTGGTATTGACACGTGGCCTCTGCCCATTGCTGGAATGTGACTGGTCTAACCACCTTGTAGATGTGGTCTACCATTTTGAATGGAAGTTTGGATGCATAGAGGGAAAGCGTGGGTTGTGCATCCAGGGCGTACGTTGTTTCCTTGGCCAAGGATTCGAACTGGGCGATGAAAGTATCCACTTCACCATGTATGAAGGCAAGGTTTCGGAGTTTTTCTTCGGCCCGTTCCCTGGCTCCAGTGTCTTGGAAGGCTGCCTGGAATCCTCTAGATACTTCTGTCCAGAAGTATTCATCCATCGTGGGTCTTCCCGTGTTCATCTGGGCAATAACCCAATTGGTCCAGCGCTTGACCCAGTCCTTAACTAGGGGTCCCTTGATGAATCCAAGGAATAGTGCGACCCTCTTTATTGGGTTCGTCATTTGTTCCACATTGATATTGGTGATGCGGTAGAGGTTGAATTTGTTCATGAACACATACGCCGTGGAGCGATCTCCGTTGAATTCCATAGGGGGGTTGCCTCCCAGCTTCCCGTTGCCTCCACCAGCTCCAGTGCCTCCACCAGCACCAGCACCACCGGCACCGCTCCCGCCAGGTGGTCCTCCGCCACCACCTGGTGGACCAGCGGGAGGGGGTCCTCCACCTGCTGGTGGATTCCCTCCAGGCTGGCTACCTTTGCCTCCTTTGGCAAAGAACTGGTGCACTTTTCCACTCGGCTGCTAAGTTCCAGCCAGAGTAAGTGCTGCTGCTGCTGTCGTGAGCATCGTGCTCATTGCCGAACTTTGTGATATTCGGGGCTTTGTGAGGGAACTTTGAGTATGTCCCTTGGCCTCCGTGTCGTCTACGTTTATTCCTGAGATGCTTCCTTGGGCCTTGACCTTTTTTCCAAGCTGATAAGTGGAGGGTACTGGATTGGTTGCTATCCAATGACCGGTTTTGGAATCTTGTCCAATGAAGTACCACTGATCCTCGGATTCTTTGTATTCGATGGTGAGGTATTTGCCAGAGAGTGTATCAAACACCCAGTATCCTTCCTCGTCGTTGAATTCTTCCCAGCAAGCAGTTCCTTTAATGTGTTGAGGAAGGTCGTCCTTGGTTCTTCTTTCAAGGGGGAATGGTTTAAACCCTTGAACAGATCTTGATTGCGTAAACCTTCGTAGTTTAGGCAGCTTGACTAGTGTTTCAGAGACTTGACTTAATGTAATGTCATGGTAGGGACGTTCACCTGACGTGGGTAAAGGTCAACACTAGTCCACTGACAAAACACTAAGGTTGGTCACATGTGAGTTACGAGTACTAAGTCCGACGAGGACTTAGAGAGTTCCTGATGACAAGTAGATCACCTCACAAGTCAGATGACTTAGAGAAGATCTTTAAGTGGGTCAGACAGAGGGGAGGGGTTCAAAGACTGCTATGTTCAATATACCGTATGGTACAAGAAGTCAAGTCTGAGGCATAAGGCCCCATCCATGTCTCTACTTATACTACTAGAGAACAATAGAGTCACTGCAACAATAGACGTCACTAGAACAATAAAGTCACTAGGACAATAGGTCACAGAGAACAATAGATAGTCCGAGTCATACTGAGTCACCTGCAAGAACAATAGGCAGTATGAGTCACAAGTCTGTATCGTAAGTGAGTCACATGAGACAAAGCTGTGCCCTCACTATGAGTCATCCAAGATAAAAGAGAAGTAAAAATAGAAAATAAAATTGGGACGTAACACTGTGGGATTTGACACCTTAAACTCCCTTATCACCTTATCAGCGAACATGTCATCCTTATCGACCCATTGGTTATCGGAGTCCAGATAGCCCTTCCATTTGACAAGGTATTGGAGCTTGCGTCTTCTGCCAAATCGCCAAGAGTCCAGAATCTTCTTGACTTCGTATTCTTCCTCGTTATCTACCAGTTCTGGAGGTGGGCACTGATAGTTCAGACCATGTGTTTCAGTTTCTCGATAAGGTGTGAGAAGATCGGTGTGAAACACTGGGTGAATGCTCCACTGCGTGGGAAGTTCCAATCAATAATTGACTGCGGACATCACCTGGATGACCTTAAAAGGTCCATGGCACTTGGGCGCAAGCTTAGCGGTTGGCTGGTTGGTGCGCAAGTGGCATCCTTCTAGCCACACAAGGTCTCCTATTTTGTACTTGGGCATATCTTTGTGTTTGATCCACAATCTTTACGCCCATTCCATCAGTGCCTTAGCATCTTCTTGAGCTTCCTTAAATTGATCCACCCGAAGTGACACCTGTGGGATTGGTGATGGCCTATCAATCCAATCAGCACGAGGGTTATACCCCATTAGGAGATCAAAAGGGGACTTCCATGTTATCTTGTGGGGCCATTGATTGTGTGTGAACTCTGCCATTGGAAGATAAGAACACCAGTTATCTTGACGCTCGTTGGTTCAGAACCTTAGATACTGCTCTAGCCATTGATTGGTTCACTCTGATTGTCCATCAGTCTGTGGGTGATACGCCGTTGATATATTTTGACTGATGCCAAGGATCTTGCACAGTTCCCATGTGAATTTTGATGCAAAGCGGGGATCTTAGTCACTGATGATCTTCATGGGTAGTCCAAATCGGGTAAAGACATGCTTGGCGTAAAGTCCGGCAGTTTCTTCTGCCGTTATCTCTTCATTGCATGGGATGAAGACTGCTGCTTTGGTGCAGTTGTGATCAGTTACCGTGAGAATGGAGTCATATCCCTGCGATAAGGGTAGCTTAGTGATAAAGTCCAAGGCAATGGTAGCGAATGGCATAGCTTCAGGCATTGGGAAGATAGGTGATAGTGGTGCCTTTGTTGGTCGGTTGTTTATCTTGTGGCGCTGGCATTCTGCGCAACCCCTTACATACTCCATTGCGTCTTTGCGTATATTAGGCCACCAGTAACTTCGTGCAACGAGTTGTGCTGTCCTTGCAATACCTGGATGCCCATACACTGGTGAGTCATGATGTACCTTTATGATTGTTCGCTGGTCATGAAGTCCTCCAGTGACGACACGTCAACCATCTTTGTACCACATGTCTTCTATCTTTTTGAGGTGATGAGCGTCAACCCATGATTTCAATACCTCTTCACTTTGTTGGTATATTGGGTCTGTCCTTTCCATTTCTTCTGGTGTAATGACATGGACTAATGCTGGTGCAGCCTTGGTGGTGCTTGCTCAGATAAACAGGCGGTCCGGGAGTACTGTGACATTTTCGTTATCATGTTCTCCTTGGTCGTAATCTGGTCGTTGTGATAGTGCATCGGCACGACCATTTGCAGTTCCTTTAATATGGTGAATCTCAATATCGTACTCCATCAGTTCTTGTACTTCCCTGGCCACTCTGTGACTAATCTTTTGAGGTGATCTCCAGTATTGCAGATTCATGTGATCCAAAAAGACTTTGATTTTGTGAGGTGAGCCGGCTAGTAGTGGTTTCCAGTGTCATAGTGTTCTGATGATTGCCAACAGTTCCAAGTCGTAAATGTCGTAATTGCACTCTGCTGCATTCAACGTTGCCGAAAAGTAGCCGATAGGGTGTTGCTTGCCATCTTTCTTGCGTTGTAGTAGTACTCCTCCAATGGCGTAACCGGATGTGTCGACTTCTAGTTCAAATTGGTCTTTGAGAATTGGATGTGCTAGCACCGGTTCGCTTGTGACGAGGTTCTTGAGTGTATTGAACACTTTGTCTTCTGCTTCCGTCCATTGCCATTCTACGTCCTTTCTTGTAAGTTTGTGGAGGGCTTGTGCATGGGAGGAGAATCCTTTGATGAAAGCGTGATAGAAGTTACAAAACCCGAGGAATGAGCGTACTTGTTTGACAGTGGTAGGTGTTGGCCAGTCGTGGATGCCCAAAATTTTGGCATGGTCCATGCGCGTTACCCCCTTTTCAAGGATTACCCCCAGGTAATCCATCCGCAGCTGGTAGAAAAGACATTTCTCCAACTTGAAGTACAGGTCATGTTCCTTTGCCACCGCAAGTACATCTTTGACAGCTGCAACATGTCCCTGTAGATTTGTCCTTGTAGCGATGCCAATGTTGTCCATATACACCTGTATTGCCGTGCCCAACTGGTCGTGCTTGGCAATGACATCTCTGTAGATGTGATTCATCATTGCCTGGAACGTTGCTGGAGAGTTGGTTAAGCCAAAAAACATCACTGTTGGTTCAAAAAGTCTGTCACACGTTTTAAACGCTGCCTTCCCTTCGTCTCCCTCTTTGATGCGTACGTTGTTGTACCCCCATCTAATGTCAAGCTTGGTGTAGATAGTGGCATTACTGAGATCAAGGATGAGGTCATCGATAAGGGGGAGAGGGTACTGATTGCATATGGTCATGTCATTTATCCGTTGGTAGTCCTGTACTGGTCGGAGTTTGCCATCTTTCTTCTTGATAAAGAAGAAGGGTGATGCGTAAGGGGATTTTGATGGTCAGATGTACCCCTTTTTCTGCTGTTCTTCCAGGAATTCCTTGAGCGACTTGTCCTCGTCTTGTGTCATAGGATAGACCTTGCAGTCCACAGCATCCAGTGATCCTTCTTTGAATTCAATGGCGTGGTCCCAGGCATGACTAGGGGGAAATCGTTGTGATGCTTGTTCGCTGAATAGGGTGGAGAACTCAGCATATTCCAGCGGTAATTCGGCCGCTTGGGTGTATTGGCCCGCTTGTATGGCCATGTCAGTAGCTGCTCCTCATGCTTGGATTTCTTCAAATTCCAATTCTTGCACAATTTTGTCTTTCTTCTCCTTGGTGAGGGCTTTGGTGATGGTTGTCCTTAGTGGCATTACTTTGAGTGTCTGGAGTACAGTGGGCGTTATCTTGGCATTAATGGTGGTGTTACACCAATCAATTGTGGGTTGGTAGGTTGCTAGCCAGGGATACCCGAAAATAAGGTCCTCTCATCCAATGTCCATCAATAGGAACCTCATGACTTGTTCTTTTCCATTGTGGAAAACTTTGAGGTCCATATAGTGCGTGATGAGTCCTGCTTTATTTTCGGTGTCATCGACATTCCATATTTTTCGTGACTTATCTAGTCGTTGGATGCCAATACCCATGCATCGTGTGAACGTGGGTTTTATGAAGTTGTCAGTGGCCCCAGAGTCCACCAGTGCTTTCTTGTCGGCCATTGCGTAACTTGTGCAAATCGAAACTGGAATTCGTAGAGAACAGAAACGAGTCATTATCACAGAGTTACAACATACTGCCCTCACCCAGGCCGATGGGTTCAGGCGCTTGGAAAACCCTCCTTCCACAGCTTCTGGAATACAATGTCCTTCACCTCATCTGTATCCTTCGATACTCCAGTGAGGAATTGGTCAGCACGTTCTTGTGCACTTATGGGCCGGTTGTTAGTGGCGGCCACTCATGGTTCGTAGGCTTCATCTTCGTAAGCTTCAACGTATCTTCCTTGGCTTTGACACGGCATGGTGCACTGGCGACTGATGTGACCTTTCTTTTGACAGTTATAACAAGTCACTTCCCTGAAGTTGCAACAGTTGCCATGTTGTATGAAGCCTTGCCTTGGTGGGAACGGTGGATTGCAAGGTTTGTTCTGCTGTTCATATCGCTCGAGCACTTCTTCTGCTTCTGCAAGTCTTCTTCGCGTATGCCCTGCTGATGTATCCATCATGTTTGGGTCGTTGGTACATCTGAATCCTCCTGGCATGTGGGGAATCCATGCCCCTGTGTTTGACTTGCTTGCGCCTCTTTGATCTAGGCAGGCTCACATGTGGATGTACTGTTCTTGCCTTTGTAAGACCGCGTTCTTCCATTCTGTGTATGTCTGTGGTTCATTGAATTGGTAGCAGGCTTTGTAGAGCCCCCTTGGTGGTCTGTTTGTGAAGAAGTCAAGTGTCAGGGCGGAGTCCAATCGGTATCCTGCTTGTCATGCCAGCTTTTCAAACAGGGTAACATAGGCGTCTACATCACCTCCTTGCATCTTAATGCCTTGTTTCAATGCGGTGCGGGCCTGTTCCCTTTCAAGGGTGTTTGCGAATCACCTTCTGAAGGCCATTACTACTTCGTTCCACAGCCATTCATTGGTGCTGAGGACTCCATTGTGTCGTACTTGGTCACCAATCCATCTGGCCATGGCGACAATCCATTCGTTGACAAGGTCACCTTGTACAAAGGTGAAGAATAGCATGCTTTGTTGGTACAGATTGATCATGATGGGGTTGTTGTTGTTAACACCCCAATAAGTTCCCATTGCGTGAGGAACTGTTCTGTCTTTGTGCGATCGCCAGTAAATGTGATAGGTGGGTTGCCAATGAACTTATCTGATCTGGCAGCTCCCACAGCTACGTTGAGTCCTGCATTAGGATCTCCTCCTCCTCCAGGTGCGCCTCCTCCTGGGGCTCCTGGGAATCCTCCACCTCTCAGTGGTCGTCCATCAGGTAAGTCTCCTCCTCTCCAAGGGTTTTCCAGATCTTCGGGTGGTCCTCTTCCTGGGAATCCACCTCCTCCTCCACTGGGAGGGTCATCCCTGTCTGGTCCTACAGGGCGGTATAGCGCAATATCGTCATCAGTGATCCTTTGTCTGTCTTGCATAATGCGATGCCCTGTATTAGGGTCTATTGTTCCAATTGGTTCTTGCATTGGTGCTTCTACGCATACTTGTACTGGCTCAGTCATCGTGGCCATCTGTGATATGGTTGAGTACTCAGCTAGTGGGGCTGGAATTGTTACAATTTCTTGCCTTGCGACGTACTGCTAAGGGGACTTCTTACCATTTTCCCTGAAGATGACGCCACGCGTCCCTCTATCCATGGATTCCTATCTTTGCGACTCTTTCCCCTGCTTCATATGACTTGTCTCAACTCCCGCACGCCTCGTACGTCATGGACAGCTTTATCTTTGTTATCTTTGTTATCGTTCTCCTTGACGTCACCCTGCATCTAGACCCCTCACATGTCTGCCTTCATGGACAGCCTCGCTTCTTTATCCTTGACTTCCTTTCACACCTGACGTCCCTTGTGACCCCCTTCTTGACTGATAGGCATCACGCCTTTACTATACATTGATTGCTGCCTTCTATGATACGTTCTGCGATGACCCATGACTGAATACTATACGCCATGCATTGGCTGCCACTTGGTCCTCTGACCACCGCGTGTCACTGATAGTCGACTCATGACCCTGTCTTATCTCTGACATCATACAATACCTGTCGTGCTCATGTGTTCCTCATAGCGCCATCTGTTTACCTACTATGTTGCCCTGTTGTTGTCTCTTTGGGGCTTGTACTAGTATATAGGTCTAGTCCTGTCTGGCTTGTACTGCAGACTTGACTTCTTGTGAAATACTACACTCTCATCTCACAAACCCAGAACTCTCAACTCGCCTTTGTTGCGCTTGATGTTACATGTCTACTGGCACGTGGCTCGACTTGAGCAAGGTATAGGCGACACTACCAAAGACGACTTAGCGATGTGACGGCCCTGATGGCACGTGATCGTAGGAGTATAACAGTAAGCCCTAATCAGGGGACAATACTGACTCAAGGATGATGACTATGAGGCAGACTCCTATCAAGAGGAGCGCAAGACTTATCCCGATGAGGAAGGATGGAACGAGTGGAAGCAGAGTAGATTGAAGAAGACCAAGCTGCGGACTACGGCGCAGCTTGGTTACCCTTATATACATATACGCGAGGACTTTAAAGCGCCTCTTGAACGGAAAGTAGCCAATCACGTATAGTAGGGTTATCGTAAGAGTCATTCCGAGTCATAAGTAAGAGCCAATCACAACCTCGATGCTTATCGTACAATACTGGGTTATCGGGACCGTTATCTGCATGAGTCACGTACTGTTATCACCTGCCACCGGTCCGGGGATACGAGCTACCCGGGATCCCGCATCGTAACATCACCCCCTTTTCAGGGAGGATGCCCACATCCTAATAGCCTCGTTCTCGTCGATACTCGGTGTGGTCGGGTCGTTCCCAGAGTATCTCTGGGTCTCCGAGCTGTCGTCGTTCCTTCTCCAATCGTGCAAGGGCGTCGGCCCGATGGAGGCGAGCGGCGCATAGCAACCGTTGTCCGTATAGAACGGCAATGCCTGCTTCGAGCTCTCAGATGCGTTGCTCGAGGCGCTGCTGATCTTGCGTCAGCGCTCGGTATCGGCGAACTTCAGCAGCGATGGACTTATCTCGTATACCCTGCAGGCACTGATCCATCACTGGTTGCCTGGGGTGTCCCCATTCGATCTTCTTCAGTTCTTCTTCCGTATATTTGGGTGGTCGAGGGAGGACCGCTCTTGGGCTGGCATAGAACGGGGATACGTACACTCGGTCGGTGCGGTCGGTCCCCATTAAGATGATGGGGTCATCGCTCTCAATGACTTGGTACCAGAGTGCTGGTCGCGTGACTCCCTGGATAGTAAGGGGAGCCGGGATGTAGTCGCTACCGGCGTTGCGCGTCCATCTGATGGGTGTCTTCGCCTCAAACGACTGTTTGAGGGGGTCTTCTAGGGGGTCTCGCCATTTGTGGCGCATAATGGGTTCCCCGTCGGTGGTGGCGGCAAATGGTGTATTGTTGGGTGAGTGATCGTATCGTCCGTATGTGATGTGAGGGTGCTCAGCTGGGTATAGCTTGGTCTCCCTGTCTACACTTCCGAACTCTTGAGCCGCGATTCGCGCAGCCGTTTTATCTCGGCGCGCCGCTTCAGCAGCTTCTCGCGTCTCGCGGCGCTTGTGGCGTTGAGTTGCTCGTTTGTCCATGCTTGCGCCGTGTACCACCACAGCTCCACTGGCCTCTTCACGGTCGGCTTGAAAGCAGTAGCATACTGGTAGGGGTTCGGAGTCGCTCGTATCCTCTCCCACAATGAGAGGATTCTCGTAAGTTCCACTGCGACGCTCCTCCTCGTCAGGAATGTTCCGCACTGTAAGCAGCTGGGGCTGTAGTGTGTCTTCGGACAGTGTTGCCTGCACAGGGCCGGGGAAGGCGCGCTCCACAGCGGCGAGTTCGTCCCGGGTAATTGGGGCAACCACCGTACCCTCGTCTTCTGCAGTTGCATGGACCACAGCGGCTCCTTCTCCTGCGCTGGGTCCGTCGTTGTTGCCGTCATTGTCGCTATCGATGGATTCCCATCCAAGGGCGGCGGTGTTGCCGGTTTCATGGACACACCGAAGTCTTCGCTGGGCTTCTGGGAGTGTGATGAGTCCCTCCAAAAGCTCCGCCAAGAACACTTCTTCAGCGGTTTTAGTGGCATAGTAAGCAAAGTTCATGGGAGTGGGGTTAGAGATGAGGGAAGTAGAGGATGAAGGATGATGGGGCGACTCAGCAACTTGAGTACTCCTTAAATACGTTCTGGTGTCGGAGTTTCGTTTTTCAAACTCCCTTATCTTCTCTTCGGCAAAGATATCGGCTTTGTTAACCCACTGGTTCTCCGAGTCAGGGTACCCAAGCCACTTGACCAAATATTGTCGCGTGCGTCTTCTACCGAACAGCCGAGAGTCCAGAATCTTCTTGACTTCGTATTCTTCTTCTCCTTCCACGAGGTCCGGTGGTGGGCATGTGAAATTTGGTCCGTGAATGGTAGTTTCATGATAAGGCGTGAGAAGGTCGATGTGAAACACCGGGTGTATTTTCCACTGAGTCGGTAATTTCAGATGATAAGAGTATGGCGACATCACCTGGTCTACCATAAAGGGTCCGTGTCTTTTGGCCACCAGTTTGGCGCTTGGTTGATTAGTCTTGAGGTTGCGCCCATCTAACCATACTTGGTCGCCAACCTTGTACTTGGGCGTATCTTTGTGTTTAACCCACAGGGCCTGGGCTTTCGTTATCAAAGATTGTGCTTCTTGTCGTGCTTCTCTTATCTGCTCCATGCGTGTTGTTATCTGAGGAATAGAAGACGGCTTATCCGTCCAATCAGCGCGAGGGTGATATCCCATGAGACATTCGAAAGGAGACTTCCTTGTTATCTCGTGGGGCCACGAGTTATGCGCGAATTCCGCCAGAGGTAGATAGTGGAGCCAATCTTTCTGGTGGTAATCCACTTGGAAGCGCAGATATTGTTCCAGCCACTGATTGGTTCGTTCCGATTGTCCGTCCGTTCGAGGGTGATAGGCTGATGAAATGTTTTGCTCGATCCCCAGTTGTCGGCATAACTCCCTTGTAAACCTGGATGCGAATCGGGGGTCTCTGTCCGATATGATTTAGTTGGGAGTCCATAGCGAGCAAATACATGCGTAGTGTATAGCTGGGCTGTTTCTTCTGCCGTTATGTCTTTGCAACAGGGTATGAAGACCGCCGCCTTCGTGCAATCGTGATCTGTGATAGTCAGTATCGAGTCGTATCCCCCCGAGGATGGGAGTTTGACGATGAAGTCCATTGCTATGACTTCGAATGGTTTCGCTTCTGGTTTTGGGAATATTGGTTGTAAGGGGGCGCGTGTTGGTCTTGTGTTGACCTTGTTTCGTTGACACTCAGCGCATCCCTTTACGTATTCCACGATGTCTTTGGTCATCCCCAGCCAGAAGTAGTTGCGTGCGACGAGCATGCCTGTCTTGGTCATACCCGGGTGTCCATACACTGGAGGGCAGTGGTGAGCGTCAATTATTTCTCGCTTTTCGGATACTCCCCCAGTTACGACACGTCTTCCCTCTTTGAACCAGGCTCCGTCAATCTTCATTAGTCGGTGTGCATTGATCCAATGCTGTATCTGCACTTCGTCTTGGCTGTACTCCGGCCCAGCGGGTCCCACCATGGTGGTGGTGGATGTTCGTGTGAACATATGGTCGGGGAGTACCACCACATCCTGGTTATCCTTTTCCCCCGTGTCGTAGTCGCTCCTTCGGGATAAAGCGTCGGCACGTCCATTAGCTCGTCCTGCAACGTGCTTAATTTTAATCGGGTATTCCGACAGCTCTATCACTTCCCTTGCGATCCGTCTGTTGATGTTCTGGGGGCTTCGCCAGTACAGCAGATTAGCGTGATCCGAATGGACAATGATATCATGGGGGGAACCCGCCAGTAGCGGTTTCCAGTGTTTGAGTGCTTCCACTATAGCCAGCAGTTCCAAGTCGTACACATGGTAGTTGCGTTGCGCTGGGTCTAGCGTTTTTGAAAAATACCCAATGGGATGCTTCTTGTCGTCTTCTTTCTTCTGTAGGAGGACTCCTCCTATGGCGTATCCCGACGCGTCTACCTCAAGCTCAAATTGGTCTGTCAGTATGGGGTGTGCCAATATTGGTTCTTGTGTTACTCGCGCTTTGAGGGTATTGAACGCATTTTGCTGGGTAGGACCCCATTTCCATTCCTCATCCTTCCTTGTAAGTGTGTTGAGGGGTCGTGCGTGGTGAGCGAAACCTTTGATAAAGGTGCGATAAAAATTGCAAAACCCAAGGAAAGAACGGACATCCTTAACAGTTTTGGGGACTGGCCAATCGCGAATGCCCGCAATTTTCGCCGGATCCATGCGAGTCACCCCCTTTTCAAGGATTACCCCCAGGTAATCCATGGAGGATGCATGGAAGACGCATTTCTTGGGTTTGAAGTAGAGATCATGGTCACGGGCGACCTGTAGCACGTCGCTGACTGCCGCGACATGACCATCGAGTCCCGTGCGGGAGGCAATGCCGATGTCGTCCATATATACTCGAATGGTAGTGCCTAGTGGTTTGTGCTTCAATATGACATCCCGGAAAATGAAGTTCATCATAGTTTGAAACGTTGCCGGGGAGTTAGTGAGTCCGAAATACATAACCGTAGGTTCGAAGAGGCCATATCGCGTCTTGAAAGCCACTTTTGCCTCGTCGCCTTCTTTGATGCGTACATTATTGTACCCCCAGCGGATGTCCAACTTGGTGTAAATGTCGGCATTGCTCAAATCCGTGATGAGGTCCAATATAAGGGGGAGGGGGTACTGATTACGCATGGTGACATCATTGAGCTTGCAGTAATCCTGCACCGGTCGTAGTTTTCCGTCCTTCTTTTTGACGAAGAAGAATGGTGACGCATAGGGTGATTTGGACAGTCTAATGTATCCTTTGCCAAGTTCATTGCTGAGGAATTTCTGAAGGGCTTCGTCCTCTGCCCTTGTAAGTGGATAAATTTTGCAGTCCAGTGCTGCTGGGGCATTTGGCTTTAACTTGATCGCGTGATCCCAAACTCGCTTTGGAGGGAAGCGGTGGGATTCCTCCTCGCTGAACACCTTCGCGAACTTTTCATATTGGGGCGGTAGCACGGCCGCTTTGGTGTACTGTTGTGCCTGTATAGCAAGCTCTGTGGCGGTGGTACGGAGTGTACACTGTTCTTCTAGTTGTTCCACGATGCGTTCGCGCTCCTCGTGCGCGAGGTTATCTGTTACGGTGGCGCCAATAATGGGTTGGCGTATGACGCATGGGTTCACGGACCTGATAACGACGGGTAGTGCGTTCTCGTCGATCGTGGCATGCCGCCATGTAAACTTTGGTTCGAACGTGGCCAGCCACGGGTATCCCAGGACAATGTCTTCATTTCCGATATTGGTGATAAGGAACCTCATCTCCTTATGGATTCCTTTAGTGCGTATGTCGAGGTCCACATAATGAGTGATGGACCCCCCTTTGTTTTCCATGTTATCGATATTCCATATTTTCCGGGGCTTCTCCAGGGGAATCAATCCCAAGCCCATTCGTTTTGCGAATCGGTGATTCATGAAGCAGTCGGTGGCTCCTGAGTCCACCAGTGCTTTACTGTCGGCCTTTGCGTGATGCGTGTGAGTCGAAACTGGAATGTGCATAGATCGGAAACGCGTAGTTACTATTACAACATCACGAGAATGTATTGCCCTCACCCAGGCCGCCGGGTTCAGGCGCTTGAAAAATCCTCTCTCTCCCATATACCCTTCATCACCAGTTCTTGGGCTTCATCGCTCTTGTTGGCGATCATTTGCAATACTTGTGCGGCTTCCTGTTGCGGCGATAAACTAGCTGCAGCGCGTACTTGGGCTGGCTGCTGGACGTTATTTTGTCGCTGCTTGTGTGGCTGTGTGCAATCACGGCTGAAGTGTCCATAGTTCTGGCAATTGTAGCACTGTACTCCCCTTGTGTCACGGGGTTGCCTCCCTTGTCTTTGAATGTATCCTCCGCGCGGCACGTATTGCCCTCTTGGTTTTTGCATGTTTTGACGGAATCCTGGGTCGTTTGGACTCATTTCATCCGAGCCTCCGACCGCTGCCTTGCTTTCATTGACCTCTACTCCCCGGGCTCTTGCCCTTGCGGATGTGTCCATTGCGTCTGGATGGGCCAGGTGCGGAGGTGGGTAGTATCCCCCCTGTCCTTTTGGCTGACTTCGGTATCGCAATAGGTTCTTTTTTCCCTCGTTGAAGTGATTTTGGAGGTGGATATACTGTTCTTGCCTCTTGAGGAGCGCCGCTTTCCACCCTTCATAGCTTTGTGGGTTGTCGAGCGTATAGCATTGCTCGTACAGTTTACGCGGGAGTCCTTTGGTGAATACATTGATCACCATCGGCGAATCTGCTCGATAGCCAGCGCGTCGCACTAATTCCTCGAATCTAGACATGTACTTGTCAATGTCTCCTCCTTCCATTCGTATTCCTTCTTGCAGCGCTGCTCACGCTTGCTCTTGCTCCATGGTGTTCGTGAATCGCCTTTTGAAGCTTCGGTATACAGCTTCCCATATTCGTTCGTCGTTTTCTGGTATTCTGTTTGCAATTTGTAGCGTCAGCCATCTAGTGTGGGTGGTGATCCATTCGTTCAAGTCGTCTCCTTCCAGAAATGTGAGGAAAAGGATGGCGCGAGAATATGCTTCGCGCATTGTCTGCATGTGGCAGTTCATGCCCCTGTATAGTTCCCACTTGGTGAGAAAGGTTTCAGTGGCTTTTCTGTCGCCGCGGAATATAGGAGGAGGCTGCCCTTGTAGTTTGTTGTAGTCCCCTCTCCCGTTGGGGTCAGCTCCACCACATAATGATCAGCGATGGCTTACATAATTGATGGGCCAGCCGACGGGCAGAATCTCCCATAACTCATGGGCAGCCGACGTCGGCCAACGTCGGAGAATCTTCCATATTTCATGGGCCAGCCGACATCGGCTGGTGGACCAAGGCAAATTGGAGCATAGAAAGTGTGAGATGGACCAGAAAGCATCTCCGAACTCCCCTGCACTTCTCCAGCTACTGAGACACTGCTGGTCCGACATGGTTCTATCTCCACATGCCAGTGACTAGATATCTCCTCCTCCTAACCTTCTCCGATTTTTAGAGTGTTCATTAGATCACCTATCAGCCTAGGTCTCATAATCATAGTCTAGTAATCTGCACTCTACTCTGCCACTTTGGTCCGACCACTTGCAAGCCAGTGGTTGGAATAGAATACATCTCCATATACTGTGGTGCAGGTGGATATTGACAGTGTTCCGACCACATACATATCACTAGTAGGACCAGTGTGGATTTCTGCAGTCTGGTAAGTATATATCCACTCCTCCATCCTGGTCTAACAGCTTGCACACTACTGACTGGACAAGGGGAAATCCCTACACTTAGGAGAGTAGATGTCCACTTATAAATAGGCATCGGACCAGGGTGCATCTCTGCACTCTGGTGAGTAGGTATTCTCTCCTCCATATTGGAGCAATCATTTGCACACCACTATCTATACCAGGGGGCATCCATATATGAGAAAAGGACAGACAGATTACACTAAGATGGATGGACCAGGGTGATCAGGTTTTGGAAGGGCAAGAGTCAATACCTCTAAAGAGGTCAGATTGGTATTAGTAAGTCGGAGAAAGGATGAAGGAGAGTGAGTGATCCTTAGAGGAAAAGAATATCAAGTGGAGGAGGAGGACATTGAAGGATATTAGATAAGGTCAGAGGTATGTGGAGATATTGGATAGCTCAAATGAATGACAGTGAAGTGGGTACAATTGATACTTCATATCACACTGGGTATGTGGGCAAATACAATGGGCATATTTCTACCTTTGTAAGAAGTGGGTATTAATTCCTCCGACACCTCTACCAGTGTCCATATATCTGGCATATTGATCAGACAGCCAGTTCACTTCTAAGGATAATATACTTACTTTGCTCTCTCAGTTATTTTCACTGGCCGCTTGCCATGGTCCGACTCATCGGAGGAGCCTTGTGGACTTGATTGGAATGTGCCAGAGTCATCAGGACCACTATCATAGTCCCTGTCATGTCCCTGCCCCTCCTGCCTCTCCTCTAGTATGTGGTCAGGACTTGATGTCCGCTCCATTTCTTGAAAACAGTTAGTACACATCTATCATGTAAGATAACTTAAGTAAAGATGTAACTCACCTGGAGTGGATCTGCGTTGAGTATCTGTAGGACTACTGGGCATGGATGTGTATCTCCTGCCACCCTGAAATGATCCTATATAGAGTATTAAACACCATTTCATGTATGCCAAAGATAGGATAATCATACCTGAGGCCTGAGGAGAAGACAATGAATGAGGGGGAGAAACCTCAAGATTAAAGTTTTCTGATTCTTCATCCTCTGTGGAATTGTCATCAGAATTGGGCAGAGCACTGTGATTGGCATCGGAGCTGGAGGGGTCATCGGAGCTGGATGTAGAACTACTCTCTGAGTCGGAGGAGTGGTTAGAACCCCCCACATCAGTATCATGACCTTGTCGCCGTTTCGGAGCTTGGCGGTGCTTGGATGGCTGCTCCACATCTTTGAGGAGAGGGCATGACAATACCCAGATCAGTGGTTCAAGGCAATCTTGCTTTCTTTGCCTCCAGTGATTTAGGAGGTCAAACACATCGCCAATGCGGAGCTTGGATGGGTCTGCCCACTGAAAGCCATCTGAAACACATTCTGGCTTTATCCAAGAAGATGGGTCCTGAGACAGCTTTGCCCATGGAATGGTTGCCTTTTTCTTCCCAGAGACATACCCTAATGCAACTGTAGCACACACAGCTGAAATAATTAACAGACAACTCACGGATGTGGGTAGTAATATAATCTCGGAGCACAGCCTGCACCGCCTTGGCATTATACCTATCTGCATCGGTGATGGCTGGAATATCAGGGGCACCCATTGGATTTGATATGAATGGAAATCGGAGGTTTGACTGTTTTGGGGTGGCCCTTCTGAGTAGTGTGGACATCACCTAGAAGTGGGATGAGTGCACCATAATCTATAGGATTTAAGAGAAAGTGCCAACCTCCTCTGAAACACATCTTAGCATATTTCTGCCATTCTCTGAAAAGTGGAGCATCTTTCCAGTTAGGGCAATACTTAAGAAAGCGAGTCCCATCATCCAGTAAATTGTTTGCTTCATCACTGTGCATGCAAGGCATCAACCATCTGACAATGTGTATTCCTGAAGGACCTACATCCCAGTAATGATGCTCCCATTTTCATGCTCATGTGCAGTCAGAACTACACATCGAATACCACAAGTTTTGAATAACTGGGCTTGAAAGTCTCGGATGATTTTCCCACTCATGGAACTAG
This sequence comes from Lactarius psammicola, assembly GCA_025769895.1. NCBI lineage: Eukaryota > Fungi > Basidiomycota > Agaricomycetes > Russulales > Russulaceae > Lactarius > Lactarius psammicola. Next base: position 52,308 of record WTXK01000250.1, read on the forward strand.
CCATTCTGTTGATAGCAGCATTAATAGGAGTGTCGGAGCAGTGAACCTGGATTTGACATAAGTACCTAGCTTGGATATGGGGAGGGGGGGCATCATCCGACCACCTAGTTGCTAGATTGGAATATCTCTGCTGGTCCTCCGCAGATAATGTTGACCAGATCTTAGTTGTTGTGTCCTGAAGTGAGCCTAGGAAAGCCTGTGATCCAGGACGAGCACCAGACATTTGCTCCGCTTCCAGCATGACTTCATCTCGATGTAGGTGGTAAAAGGTATTTCTTGCGGACCATTTGCGGGTGAATTTAATGTATTTCCGTTCAGGTGGAGAATAGTGGTTGTAAAACCATTTTCTAACCCTCTGTTATGGACCATCAGCTTCAGTGCTCCTTTATTTGATATGAGGAAATTTACCCTGTCAGCATCCTTCTTATTGAAAGATACTGTACCATCTCGGAGTGCATATATGTTACGACCCGACCCAAGACCGGTTTCTGGGTAGAATGTATCCCCAGACCGGTGGCATGTGATAAACGGTATGTGACTTATACGATAACAGTATCGAAAACCCAGTACTGTACGATAAGGTGATTGGCTGTTGTTATACGATAAGGCATGACTCGGACGGACATTTATGATAACCATACTATACGTGATTGGTTACTTACCATTCAAGAGGCGCTTTAAAGCCCTCGTGTATATGTATATAAGGTTAGCCAAGCTGCGCCGTAGTCCGCAGCTTGGTCTTCTTCAATCTACTCTGCCTTTACTCGCCTCTTCCCTAATCGGGCTAAGTCTTGCGCTCCTCTTGATAGGAGTCTGCCTTATAGTATTCATCTTCGAGTCAGTATTGTCCCACGCTCAGGGCTTGCTGTTATACTCTCACGATCACGTGCCACAAGGGCCGTCATATCGCTAAGTTGTTTCTAGTAGTGTCGCCTAGTCCATTGCTCAAGTCGAGCCACGTGCCTGTAGACACGTAACATTAAGACCAAGCTCCATTGTGGCGACCGAAACTACCGCGGATAGTTGGGTATTTGCACAATACTCCATTGAACGAAGAGGAGATCGAAACGTCCCCATCCGTTATCTTGGAAACGCGTGGTGGGGAACGGTGAACAACGTCACGGGATATTGGGTAGACATACCCACGAGACCATCAAGAGTTTATCCAGTTGAGTTCAATTTCGAACATACGTGTTGGACGGAAGTTGCTTGGAGCCCTCGCAGAGAACGGTGGGACGTACTTAGACCCACAGGATCTGAATACGGCTGCAACATCCTGCGAAGCGAAGTGGTACACAGAGACCAGTGGGGACCAATCGACGGTACCGGAGACGATAGTGCACCAGCACCCTCTGAAGGCAGCACGGAACCAACCACCACAGAAGACGAAGTAGGAGATCGCCCAGATGCAGAGGAGGAGCAGCAGCGTCGACGATTTGACGAGATACGTATCAACTCCTTAGCTGCCCAAGCAGAACAAATCACTATCCGATCACCCGCAGCCATGGCTACAGAAACACGCACCTATACCGAAGAAGAAAATAGGCTAGCCGACGCATTAGCTGAGCGAAGATTGCAAAATGAACGAGAAGAAAGGGCGCCAACACCCTTGCAACCAGAAGAACGAGTCATTGACCCAAACACAGGTCACCACGTAACCCTTGATGAGCTTGCGAACCAACGAATGTACAGGCCCGACCAACCTGACCCACCCTCCGACAGAGAACAAAGCCGGGTGTGGAGCTATTTGGCAAGACAACGAGTAGAAGGCGAAGGGGTACCCGCTAACATCCCACGAGGAGGCGGACCCCCCGGACGATACCCCGGAGGAATACCACCGCGACGACCACCCACGGGAGCACCACCGCCGTCTGGAGGCGGAGGTGGCGGCGGAGGACCGCCAGGAATAGATCCCAATGGGAGAGGGGATTATAACAAACTACAAGGGCAGCCACCTCCCATATTTTGCAGCGACAGGAAAGCTACTGAAACATTCCTCACTAAGTGGGAATTGTATAGGGGCATGAACCGGAACACACAAACGATGCGAGAAGCCTACTCGCGCACCATCCTGTTCCTCACTTTCTTAGAAGGGAACAATCTAAACGAATGGATCACCACCCATACGCGGTGGTTGACATTACAAATCGCAAATGGAATACCGGAAGACGACGAACGGATATGGGAAGCCGTATACCGCAGTTTCAAGAGGCGATTTACGAACACGATGGAGCAAGAGCAGGCACGGACGGCATTGCAAGACAGAATATGGATGGAAGGAGGGGACATTGACAAGTACGTGTCCAGATTCGAAGAATTAGTGTGGCGCGCTGGCTATCGGGCAGATTCGCCAATGGTGATCAACGTATTCACCAAGGGACTCCCGCGCAAACTATACGAGCAATGTTACACGCTTGACAATCCGCAGAGTTATGAAGGATGGAAAGCGGCCCTCCTCAAGAGGCAAGAACAGTATATCCACCTTCAAAACCACTTCAACGAAGGGAAGAAGAATTTAGAGAAGTACCGAAATAGGCCCGGAAATCGAGGAGGATACTTCCCACCTCCGCACCTCACACATCCAGATGCAATGGACACGTCTGCTAGGGCCAGAGCAAGAGGCGGAGAAGTAGACAACAGCACGGCGTTTGTCGCGGGCTCTGAAGAAATGAGTCCTAATGACCCAAATTTCCGGCCATACACTCAAGGATCAAGAGGGCGGTACGTACCCAGAGGAGGGTACGTCCAACGACAAGGAGGGCAACCTCGTAACACCAGGGGAGTACAATGTTATAACTGTCAACGATACGGGCATTTCAGTCGCGATTGTACACAGCCTCGGAAGTCGCGACAAAATCAACCACCGCCGGCACAGGTCCGCACCACCACGAACCTATCACCACAACAAGAAGCAGCACAAGTACTCCAAACGATTGCCAACAAGAGCGATGAAACACAAGAACTGGTGATGAAAGGAATTTGGGAACGGGAGGATTTTTCAAACGCCTAAACCCGGCGGCCTGGGTGAGGGCAATACATTCTCGTGATGTTGTAATAGTAACTACGCGTTTTCGATCTATGCATATTCCGATTTCGACTCGCACACATCACGCTATGGCCAACGTAAAAGCATTAGTGGACAGTGGGGCCACCGATTGCTTTATGAACCACCGATTCGCAAAAAGAATGGGGCTGGGACTGGTTCCCCTGGAAAAGCCACGCAAAATATGGAATATCGACAATACAGAAAACAAAGGGGGGTCCATCACTCATTACGTGGACCTTGATGTACGCACTAAAGGAATCCACAAGGAAATGAGGTTCCTCATCACGGACATCGGAAATGAAGATGTGGTGCTCGGCTACCCATGGTTAGCCACGTTTGAACCAAAATTCACATGGAAGTACGCCACCATACACAAAGACATGCTACCTGTCGTCATCCGGTCTGTAAATCCGAGTATTACACGTCAACCAATTATTGGCGCCACCATTACAGAGCTGACGCACGACGAACGAGAGCGTATTGTGGAACAGCTGGAGGAACAATGCACCCTCCGAACTACCGCGACGGAATTGGCGATTCAGGCACAACAATATACAAAGGCGGCCGTGTTACCACCCCAGTACGAACGATTTGCAAAAGTCTTTAGTGAAGAGGAGTCGCACCGGTTCCCTCTGAAACGTACATGGGATCACGCCATCGAATTAAAGCCAAACGCTCCGGCAGCACTGGACTGCAAGGTATACCCGCTGACAAGGGCGGAGGACGAAGCCCTCCAGAAGTTCCTAAACGAAGAACTCAGCAAGGGGTATATTCGACCATCCAAATCCCCTTACGCATCACCATTCTTTTTTGTCAAGAAAAAAGATGGGAAACTCAGGCCGGTGCAGGATTACCGGAAAGTCAATGACGTCACTGTGTGCAATCAGTACCCTCTTCCCCTTATCTCGGATCTCATTACGGACTTGAGTAACGCCGATATCTATACCAAGTTGGACATCCGCTGGGGATATAACAACGTTCGCATCAAGGAAGGGGACGAAGAGAAAGCGGCGTTCAAAACGCGATACGGCCTCTTCGAACCCACGGTCATGTACTTTGGACTTACCAACTCCCCGGCAACGTTCCAAACTATGATGAACTTCATCTTCCGGGATGTTATACTAAAACACGAACCCCTAGGAACTACGATCCGCGTCTATATGGACGATATTGGCATCGCCTCCCGTACAGGTCTTGATGGCCACATTGCAGCCATTAGCGACGTCCTCCAAGTTGCCCTTGACCACGACCTCTACTTCAAGCTCGAAAAATGCGTTTTCCATGCGTCCTCCATGGATTACCTGGGGGTAATCCTTGAAAAGGGGGTGACTCGCATGGACCCTGCAAAAATCGCGGGCATTCGCGATTGGCCGACCCCTAAAACCGTTAAGGATGTCCGCTCTTTTCTTGGTTTTTGCAATTTTTATCGCGCCTTCATCAGGGGTTTCGCCCATCACGCACGACCATTGAACACACTCACGAGGAAGAACGAAGAATGGAAGTGGGGATCAGACCAACAACACGCATTTGAAACCCTCAAGGTGCGGGTCACACAAGAACCAATATTAGCCCACCCAATACTAACAGATCAGTTCGAACTCGAGGTGGACGCATCCGGATATGCAATAGGAGGGGTCCTTCTACAGAAGAAAGAAGACGGCAAAAAACACCCAATTGGGTACTTCTCCAAGACACTAGATCCGGCTCAACGGAACTACCATGTCTACGACCTCGAACTGCTTGCAATTGTAGAAGCGCTCAAGCACTGGAAACCCTTACTAGCAGGGTCGCCACACGATATTATCATCCATTCAGATCATGCGAACTTGCTATACTGGCATAACCCTCAGAATATAAATCGACGAATAGCAAGGGAAGTAGTCGAACTCTCCGAATACCCAATCAAGATTAAACACGTTGCAGGACGAGCAAACGGACGCGCAGATGCTCTCTCCCGAAGGAGTGATTATGACACCGGTGACAATGATAACCGGGACGTTGTAGTACTCCCGGACCACATGTTCATGAGAACATCCACCACGGCTATGATAGAACCTACGAAGCCCGGATACGCTCAAGATGAAGCACAAATACAACATTGGGTGAACGCACATCGACTCATGAAGATTGACGGGGTATGGCTCAAGGAAGGGAGGCACGTCGTAACCGGGGGAGTATCAGAAAAACGTGAAATAATTGATGCTCACCATCGACCCCCAGTTTACGGGCATCCGGGCATGACGAAGACTGGCATGCTTGTGGCTAAGCGATACTTTTGGCCAGGAATGACCAGAGACATCGTTGAATATGTCAAAGGTTGCGCGGAATGCCAGCAAAACAAGGTCAATACATGACCAACTCGGGCACCCCTGCAACCAATATTCCCCAAACCGGAAGCCAAACCATTTGAAGTCGTAGCGATGGACTTCATCGTCAAACTCCCGACGTCAGGGGGGTACGATTCTATTCTGACCATCACTGACCACGACTGTACCAAGGCAGCAGTCTTCATACCGTGCAGCGAAGATATTACAGCGGAAGAAACGGCCCAGCTATACGCCAAGAACGTGTTCGCGCGGTACAGACTTCCCACTAAAATAATATCCGACAGAGATCCAAGGTTTGCGTCCCGGTTCGCCCGAGAACTGTGCAGGCAACTGGGGATAGAACAAAACATTTCATCCGCATATCACCCGAGGACGGATGGCCAATCCGAACAGACCAATCAATGGTTGGAGCAATATCTACGCTTCCAGGTGGACTACCATCAGAAGGACTGGCTCCACTATCTACCGTTGGCGGAATTCGCGCACAACTCGTGGCCCCACGAGATAACAAGGAAGTCTCCATTTGAGCTTCTCATGGGATACCACCCTCGCGCTGATTGGATGGATAAGCCATCCCTTATCCCTCAGATAACGACACGCATGGAGCAGCTGAAGGAAGCCAGACAGGAAGCGCAAACACTGATAACCAAGGCCCAAACCTTATGGGTCAAACACAAAGATACGCCCAGGTACAAGGTTGGAGACCAAGTATGGTTAGATGGGCGCAACCTCAGGACAAATCAACCAAGCGCCAAGCTCGCGGCCAAACGGCATGGTCCTTTTAAGGTCGACCAGGTGATGTCCCCCTATTCTTATCGCCTGGAGTTACCGGCTCAATGGAAGATCCATCTGGTGTTCCATATCGACCTTCTCACGCCTTATTGTGAGACCACCATACACGGACCAAATTTCACATGACCACCACCAGAGCTTGTGGAAGGGGAAGAAGAATACGAGGTCGAGAAGATTCTAGACACTCGGCTCTTCGGCAGGCGACGCACGCGGCAATATCTGGTAAAGTGGCTTGGCTATCCGGACACGGAGAACCAGTGGGTCAACCAAGCCGATATCTTTGCTGAGGACAAGATAAGGGAGTTCGAACAATCAAACTCCGACGCAAGGAGGTATTTAAGAACCACCAGAACTGATGAGTCGCCTCATATTCCCTCACTTCATACCCATTCCTCTCCTCTTCACCACACCCCCATGGACTTTTCCTATTATGCCACTAAAACCGCTGAAGAAGTGTTCTCTGCCGAGCTATTGGAGGGACTCATCACCCTCCCTGAAGCCCAACGACGACTCAGGCGGGTCCACAAAACCGGCAACACCGCTGCCCTCGGATGGGAAACCATCGACAACAACAACGACAACAACAATGACCACAGCACCGGAGAAGGAACCGCTGTGGTCCATGCAACTACAGAAGACGAGGGTACGGTGGTTGCCCCAATTACCAGAGACGAACTCGCCGCTGTGGAGCGCGCCTTCCCCGGGCCTGCGCAGGCAACACTGTCCGAAAGTGCACTACAGCCCCGGCTGCTTACAGTGCGGAACGTTCCTGACGAGGAGGAGTGTCGCCCTGGATCTTACGAGAACCCTCTCGTCGTGGGAGAAGATACAAGCGACTCCGAGCCCGTACCAGTACGACTCCGCTTTCAAACCAACGGTGAAGAGGCCAGCGGAGTTCTGGTGGCACACGGCGCAAGGATGGACGACTGAGCAACTCGACGCCGCAAGCGCCGTGAGGCGCGAGAAGCTGCTGAAGAGGCGCGCCAAAATAAAGCGGTTGCGCGAGTCGCGGCTCAGGAGTTCGGGACAGTAGACCGGGAAACGGATCTTTACCCAGCTGAGCACCCCCACATCACTTACGGACGATTCAAACACTTACCCGACGACACCCCATTTGCCGCCACCACTGAAGGAGACCCTATCATGCGCCACAAATGGCATGAACCCGTAGAAGACCCGCTCAAACAGCCGTTTGAGGCAAAGACGCCAGTAGGATGGACACGCAACGCAGGGAGCGACTACATTCCCGCTCCCCTCACTATTCAAGGGATTACCAGACCAGCGCTCTGGTACCAGTTTATCGAGAGCGATGATCCCATCATCCTCATGGGGACAGACCGTACAGACCAGGTCTATGTATCCCCGTTCTATGCAACACCGCGGCCCGTCTTACCCTGACCCCCCAAGTACACTGAAGAAGAGCTGAAGAAAGTAGAGTGGGGACACCCCCGTCAACCGGTGATGGACCAATGCCTTCGGGCGTTACGAGATAAGTCCATCATAGCCGAAGTCCGCCGATACCGGGCGCTGACGCAAGATCAACAGCGCCTCGAGCAACGCATCAAGGAGCTCGAAACCGGCATCGCAGTCCTCTACGGACGGCAGTCGCTATGTGCCGCCCGTCTCCACCGTGCCGACGCTCTCGCGCGACTGGAAAGAGAACGACGACAGCTAGGTGATCCGGAGATACTGTGGGAGCGCTCTGACCACCAGGAGTATAGGCGTGACCGAGGCTACTAGGATGTGGGCATCCTCCTTGAAAAGGGGGTGATGTTACGACCCGACCCAAGACCGGTTTCCGGGTAGAACGTATCCCCGGACCGGTGGCATGTGATAAACGGTATGTGACTCATACGATAACGGTATCGAAAACCCAGTACTGTACAATAAGGTGATTTGTTACGCTTTCACGGCGTAGGCCTGACTTAGGCGATTTGAATGGCGATGCAACAAAGAAAGAGTATGTGACTTAGCAAAGTACACAACCCTTATGACAACAAGACAATATTGTGTGTCCTTGTGTCAATCGAGAATTCTTCAGAGATGATGAGCAATGGTATTCCTGCTGAGAGAAGAGGATACAAGTCGGAAGTGAAATTGAAGAAGACCAAGCTGAAGAGCCTTGGTCTCAATACGACGACTTATATACATATATCGAGGTAGCTTTAAAGCTCCTCTCCAATCCATGCAACGAATAGCAATACTACCTCACAGTCTATGAAGACATGTGATTCTACTGCTTACTGATACGATTAGTCCATGACACATATACTCTTACTAACCCGGTCATAAGTATTAGTAAGGTTCCGTTCTTCCCGTGATCCGTATCATCACCCCCTTTTCAGTCACAACGTCCTTGACGTGATTCCGCACCTTCGATCCAACTTGCCATCTTTTCTTCGATCCGGTCCAGTGCTCCTGCCCTTTCAAGCCGCTTGAGGGAGTGATCTTGATCCTTGTCAAGATCAGCGAGAATTCCCTTCAACTCTACCAACCTAGCCTCCAATCGACTTGTTTCCTTTTGCAGGATTTGCAGGCGGTGTATCTCCGCGCATAAGGAGGGATCTTTGATATCCCTTACCGCCTTGTCGACCTTCTCCCGATCTTTAAACGAAGCTCCAAAGACAATACAGTCTTCTTGGGCGTATCGGGGTCGCGCGCCATAGGTGTAGTGAGGGTGAGCGTACAATGGTTTAGCGAAGGTTCTATCGGACTCATTGATGATTCCGATTACGATAGGGTTGGGGCCCATGATAACTTGTATGAATCGGGCCTGCCTCACTACTCCTCCTAGTTCGATAGGGAAGTGCATGAAATTTACTCCTGTGTTGTGAACGAATCCTGGAGGCGCAAGACCCACTTGATTTCGGCGAGACGGGCGCACGTGGTGCACATTCGGGGATAAGGAGAGTACATGTCCATGAGAGTGGACGTTTCCTCTACACATTGGGCTCCCGTCTGTATAGAGTAGATGCGGGGTTTCTTGCACACCTTCTTGGACTTCGGAGTGGTCGAGGAAGTCGTGGCGAATGGGGTAGAGGTCCTCATCTCCGCTTTCGTCGTCTGCTGGTCCCGGATTCTGCGAATCAACTGCCGTCTCTCCTCCAGCTTCGCTCTGCGCTTCTCCCCTGCATACCATATCTGTTCCTCCTTCCACTCCTGGGCCATCGCTCTCCATTTCTTCTGCTCCTCCTGTTGCTGCTTGTACTCAGAATACTGACGCTTAGACGAGTTCACCATCCGGGACAGCTCTGCAAAGTCCCACGATTTCGGCTCTTGTGAGGGGGATACTGGTGCAAACTTCTCGGGTGTTGGGGTTAACAACATGGTACCGTTCAGACTCGAGATCCGGTTCCACTGTTCCCCCGCTGAGCTCTGGGAACTGTTGCATGATGGAGACCAACTCCTCGTTGGTGATGGGAGCGGTGATGGACTGGAGCTCCTGCTCGGCGCGAACGATGGCAGGGGCGAAGTAGGACGAGGCAGAGGGGGAAGACATTGCATGTGAGAGTAGAGAAGAGGTAGCAGTGGTGTTTGCTGAAGAACTTAGCTCGTTGCGTCTCTTCCTTTTATCTTTCCTAGGAGCGGACTTAGAAGTTTCAAACTCCCTAATTGCTTCTTCGGCAAATATGTCTTCCCGGTTGACCCACTGGTTCTCCGAGTCTGGATATCCCTTCCACTTGATCAGGTATTGATGTCATTTTGTTCTGCCGAAATGCCGTTCATCTAGAACCTTCTCGACTTTATATTCTTCTTCTCCTTCCACAAGATCCGGTGGCGGTCATGAGTAATTTGGCCCGTGTATGAATGTCTCTTTGTAAGGGGTGAGAAGATCGATGTGAAACACTGGATGAATGCTCCACTGCGTGGGAAGTTCCAATCGATAACTATATGGGGACATCACCTGAACAACCTTAAAAGGACCATGTCGCTTAGCGGCTAACTTTGCAGCCGGTTGATTGATCCGTAGGTTACGCCCTTTAAGCCAAACTAGATCCCCTTCTTTAAACTTTGGGGTTTCCTTATGTTTAACCCATGACTTCTGTGCCTTGATCATAAGTTCTTGGGCCTTTTGCCTTATCATCCCCATCTGCTGTAGCCGTAATTGTACCTGGGGAATCGGTGATGGCCTATCAATCCAATCAGCGCGTGGATTATATCCCATTAAGATTGCAAATGGTGATTCCCTTGTAGTCTCGTTAGGCCAGTTGTTATGAACAAATTCCGCAATGGGGAGGTAATCGCTCCAGTTGTTTTGTTGTTCGTTAGTCCAGAATCGAAGGTACTGTTCTAGCCATTGATTCGTTCTTTCTGATTGACCATCGGTTCTTGGGTGATATGCCGTTGATATGTTTTGTTCGATTCCCAATATCTTGCATAGTTCCCTCATAAATTTTCCTGCGAATCGTGGGTCTCTGTCACTGATAACCTTGCTTGGTAGTCCAAAACGGAGAAATACGTGCCAGGCATATAGTTTAGCCGTCCCTTCCCCCATAATTTCTTCGTTACACGGTATGAATATTGACGCCTTACTACAGTCATGATCTGTGACTGTTAGTATGGTATCATACCCCTGAGACGTGGGAAGTTTGGTAATAAAATCAAGGGTGACAGTTTCAAACGGCATTGATTCCGGTTTTGGGTAGATTGGTTGTATGGGCGCTCTGATGGGCCTGGTATTGATCTTGTGGCGTTGACATTCGGCACATCCTTTGACATACTCCTTTATGTCGTAATTCATTCCAGGCCACCAATAGTATCGTGCCACCAGTTCCGCTGTTCTCTTTATTCCAGGGTGTCCATATACAGGAGAATCGTGATGGGCCTTGATTAGGGTTCCTCTTGCGTATAGTCCTCCCATGACTACCCTTTTTCCATCTTTGTACCATGTTCCCTGTATTTTCTTCAATCGATGAGCATTTATCCATGAAGATAGCTTTCACTGATCTTGACTGAACACGGGATCTTCAGGGTTCATGTCTCTTGGTTCTAGAACTTCAGTAATTCCGTTGATCAATTCCGTTGTCATTCCCCTGACGAATACTTGATCAGGAAGTACTATGACTCCTTCGTTATCTTGTTCTCCTTGATCGTAATCAGGTCTTCGTGATAGGGCATCAGCTCGTCCATTGGCTTTTCCTTTGATATGGTGGATTTCAAAGTTGTATTCCGAAAGTTCTAAAACTTCCCTGGCTACTCGTCTGCTGATCTTCTGTGGAGAACGCCAGTATTGCAAATTCAAATGATCCGAGAATACTTTCACCTTATGGGATGATCCTGCCAAATATGGTCTCCAGTGCCGAAATGCTTTCACAATTGCCAATAGTTCCAGGTCATAGATGTCGTAATTTCGTTCCGCTTCATTGAGTGTAGCCGAATAATACCCAATAGGATGGCGTTTTTTGTCCTCCTTCCTTTGGAGTAGTACTGCTCCTACTGCAAATCCCGAGGCATCGACTTCCAATTCGAATGGTTCTTCCAGATTTGGATGTGCCAGTACTGGTTCCTGAGTCACAAGATCTTTAAGGGTTTGGAATGCCGTCTCTTGTTCTTTTGTCCATTGCCATTCCGTTTCCTTTTTGGTCAATTTGTTCAACGGTTTGGCATGTGTGGCAAATCCTTGGATAAATGGTCGGTAAAAATTGCAAAATCCCAAAAAAGATCGTACGTCCTTTACTTTATTGGGTCTAGGCCAATTTTTGATGCCTTCAATTTTTACAGGGTCCATGCGTGTTACCCCCTTTTCAAGGATTACCCCCAGGTAATCCATCCGTGGCGCATGGAACGTGCATTTCTCTAATTTGTAATAGAGATCATGTTCCGCTGATACCCGTAGAACATCTTTGACAGCTTCAATATGCGCTTGAAGATTAGTGCCTATTTTGGTTGCTATTCCGATATCGTCCATATAAACCCGTATGGTTGTACCCTTTTGTTCGTGTTTGGCGATAATATCCCTACATATGTAATTCATCATTGTCTGGAATGTCGCCGGTGAATTGGTTAACCCGAAAAACATAACTGTCGGTTCAAATAAACCATATTGGGTTTTGAACGCTGCTTTTTCTTCATCCCCTTCTTTGATCCTTACGTTATTGTATCCCCATCGTACATCTAACTTGGTATAGATGTGGGCATTACTAAGGTCTGATATAAGATCTGAGATAAGGGGTAATGGATATTGATTTCGGATAGTGTAGTTGTTGATCTTCCGATAATCTTGCACCGGTCGCAACTTTCCATCTTTCTTTTTGACGAAGAAGAAAGGTGAAGCGTAGGGAGATTTCGATGGTCGGATATACCCTTTCTTTAGTTGTTCCGTCAGAAATTCCTTGAGTGCCTTATCCTCATCTTGTGTTTGAGGATATATCTTGCAATCGATGGCGTCTGGTGTTCCTTTTTTGAATTCGATCGCATGGTCCCATGGTCTAGATGGTGGAAATCGATAGGAAGCTTCCTCATTGAACAGATGGGAAAACTCTTGGTACTCCTTGGGTAATTCCGCTTTAACGGAGTATTGTTTCGCTGCTATTGCTAATTCTGTTGCCGTAGTTTTGATGGCGCATTCTTGGTTTAGCTTTTTGACGATCTGATCCTTATCGATGATCGTTAGCGCTTTGGCAATTATTGATCCTTCCTTCTTTAGGTTGATGGATCGGAGTATTACAGGAAGGGCGTCTTCATGAATAGTAGCATGTCTCCAGCTGACCTTTGGTTCATATTGGGCTAGCCATGGATATCCTAGCACCATCTCTTCTTGTCCTGTGTTTGTTACTAGGAATCGCATTTCCTTGTGAATTCCTTTAGTTTGCACATCGAGATCCACACAATGAGTAATACGCCCCGCTTTGTTTTCCGTATTATCAATATTCCATATCTTGCGGGGTCTTTCTAACCGTTTCATTCCTAGCCCCATTCGTCTAGCGAATGAGGGTTTAATGAAATTGTCGGTTGCTCCTGAGTCTACAAGGACTCTGATGTCGGCCTTTGAGTAATTTGTTCTTATCGAAACTGGAATTCGCATAGATCGATAGCGCGTGATAATCACAGAATTACAATTGACCGCCCTCACCCAGGCCGATGGGTTCAGGCATCCTGAAAACCCTCCTTTGTCCACAGATCCTTTAAGATCCGATCCTTTGCTCCATCTCCCAATTCGGCTACTTGACTCATCCAATACTGGGCCTGTTCTTCTTCCATCATTCCGGATATCGTGCTTCGTATCGTCACCGGTTCCGTATCCGTGGATCGGCCTTGACTATTTTGACCTTGTCCTCGTGCTTGATAACAATTACGGCTGATGTGTCCCTTCTTTCCACAATTATAACACGTAATGTCTCTTCCATTTGGCCTTCCTCCGCGGCCTCTTCCTCGATTGGGCGGAGAATAAGGTGGCTGTGTGTAATCAATTTCTTCTGATCCAGCCAACCGTGCTCGGCTCCTATCAGCTGACGTATCCATTGCATTTGGATTGGGAAGATTTCCAGGCATGGTTCCTTTGGTTGTAAATCCGCGTGGTTTCGGGATCTGACCTTTATGGGCGTCCAGCTTTGCCCTCATATGGATGTATTGCTGTTGTCGACGTCTGACCGCATCCTTCCATTCTTCAAACGTTTGCGGATCATCCATTTGAAAAACCTTTTCAAATAAGGGTCGTGGTAGTCCATCGGTGAACAGATCAATAGTTTGAACGGAACTTAACCGATATCCGGCTTGGCGTGCCAGAGTTTCAAACTCTGTAATGTAAGTGTCGAGGTCCCCTTCTTTCATTTTTAGTCCTCGCTTCAGCATTCCTTGTGCTTGCTCCCTTTCAAGGGTATTTTCAAATCTCCTTCTGAATGCTCTTTCGGTTTCGACCCATAGGTCCGGTGTTTGTTCTGGTACTCCACCGGTTACTTGTCGGTTGAGCCATTGGCTCATGTTCATGACCCACTCGTTTACGGCTTTTCCTTGAATATATGTTAGGAACAGCATGGATCGTCGGTAAGCATTGGTCATAATAGGGTTATTGTTGTTCACTCCCCAGTATAATGACCATTGAGTTATAAACTCATCCGCTTTGAGTCGATCTCCTGTAAATATTTGTGGAGCATTTCCAATGAATTTGTCCGATTGATGACCGGGTGCGCCTGCAGGCGGTATTCCTCCGCCTGGCAATCCCCCTCCTGGAGGTCCGCCTCCTGGGAATCCTCCTCCTGGGAATCCTCCTCCTGGAAATCCTCCTCCTGGGAATCCACCTCCTCCATTTGGAAGTCTTCTTCCTCCTCCTCCAGGGGGTCCTCCTCCTCCTCCGGAGGGAGGATCAGGACGATCGGATCCGATTGCTCGATATAGTGCAATGTCGTCTGCCATCATCACATGTCCCGTTTCCGGATTGATGAACATTTGTTCATTTGGTTCCTCGATTCGCTCCCTAACAGGTTCTTGCATGGTTTCAGTAGCCATTATTTGAATTCTTTCGGGTTCTTCCACTATTTGAATTTGATTTGTGAGTTCCGCGATTTGTTCAATGGCTTCTTCTTGTTCTTCGTCTTCGTCACCTTCTTCTCCTGACTCTTCGGTCTCTTGACTAGCTTCACTTGGAGCTGGAGTCCGGGAGTTTGTAGAATGAGTTTCTTCTGGTACACCGTCGATGGGTCCCCACTCTGATCGAATTACTACTTCGTTTGTGTGAATATCACAACGTAAGTTGCTCTCAGCAGGTGCAACTACTTCCCAATTGTTACCCCTAGGGTTTTCTCTAATACGAGTCCAGCAAATTGCTTCGAAATTGAATTCAACTGGACACCACCGATTTGGTCTTGAAGTGTCTACGTAATACCCTTCGGGTCCCACGTTCGTCCTCCACCTTGCAGCTTTAAGATATCTGGTGGGTACGTTCCTTGCTCCTCTTTGTTCTATGAAATAGGGTTGAAAGTTAACCCAGCGTTCTGCGGTTGTCGGAAAGGTCGCCACGATTGGAGAGCTTGGTCTTAATGTTACGCTTTCACGGTGTAGGCCTAACTTAGGCGATTTGAATGGCGATGCAACAAAGAAAGAGTATGTGACTTAGCAAAGTACACAACCCTTATGACAACAAGACAATATTGCGTGTCCTTGTGTCAATCGAGAATTCTTCAGAGACGATGAGCAATGGTATTCCTGCTGAGAGAAGAGGATACAAGTCGGAAGTGAAATTGAAGAAGACCAAGCTGAAGAGCCTTGGTCTCAATACGACGACTTATATACATATATCGAGGTAGCTTTAAAGCTCCTCTCCAATCCATGCAACGAATAGCAATACTACCTCACAGTCTATGAAGACATGTGATTCTACTGCTTACTGATACGATTAGTCCATGACACATATACTCTTACTAACCCAGTCTAAGT
>WTXK01000251.1:0-67390 GCA_025769895.1 Lactarius psammicola
ATCACAAATGGCTGTGATGTGGCCATTGAGACCAGAATGCAAGGCAATGCCAATGTCATCCATATAGACTTGGATAATAGTGCCCAAGGGTTTGTGTTTGAGGATGATGTCACGAAAAATGTGGTTCATCATTGTCTAAAATGTGGCAGGTGAGTTTGTGAGCCCAAATACATCACTGTTGGTTCAAAGAGGCCATAGTGTCTTAAAGGCCACTTTTTCTTCATCACCTTCCTTTATCCAGACATTGTTGTAACCCCATCAGACATCCAGTTTGGTGTAAATGTCTGCATTACTCAGGTCCATGATGAGGTTGGTAATAAGGGGTAATGGATGGGTATTGGTTACATACAGTGATGTTGTTGAGCTTTCAATAGTCCTACACAGGATGGAGCTTTCTGTCCTTTTTCTTGATGAAGAAGAAAGGGGATGCATATGGTGATTTGAAGGGTCAGATGTACCCCTTTTTAAGCTCTTCACTGAGGAATGTTTAAAGGGCTTCATCTTCCTGTCGCATGAGGGGGTATACCTTGCAATCGAGCACTGTTGGTGCATTTGGTTTTAACTTGATTGTGTGATCCCAAATTTGTTTTGGAGGGAATTGGTGTGACTCTTCTTTGCTGAAGACCTTGGCAAATTGTGCATACTGGGGCAGTAGTGTCACTGCTTTTGTATATTGCTTGGCCTGGATGGCTAGTTCTGTGGCTGTTGTTCATATTGTGCATTGTTCTTCTAGTTGCTGGACAATTATGTGGCATTCATTTGTTGATAGTGCTTCTGTAGTGGTGGTGCCAATAATCAGTTGTTGAGTGATGCAAGGGTTTACTGACTGGATAATGATGGGGAGCATGTCCTCATGTATGGTCATGTATTTCCACACGAACTTTGGTTCAAACATGGCCGGCCATGGGTACCCTAGAACAATGTCTTCATGTCCAATATCCATGATAAGGAACCTCATTTCTTTGTGGATTCCTTTAGTGTGTACATTGAGGTCCATATAATGAGTGATGGACCCCCCTTTATTTTCTGTATTGTTAATATTCCAGATCTTCTGTGGCTTTTCCAGTGGTACCAGCCTGAGCCTCATTCATTTCACAAATTGGTAATTTATAAAGCAGTCAGTAGCTTTAGAGTCTACCAGTGCTTGTATGTTGGCCATTGTATGATGTGTACATGTTGAAATGGGGATATGCATAGATTGGAAACATGTAGTCACTATTACAACATCACAAGAATGTACTGCCCTCACCCAGGCTGCCAGGTTTAGGCACTTTGAAAATCCTCTCTTTCCCAAATTCCTTTCATCACCAGCTCTTGGATTTTGTCACTTTTGCTGACAAGGTTTTGAAGTACTTGTGCCACCTCTTGCCACAGTGTAGAGCTTGTAGTGGCACGTACTTGTACTAGCACATTCAGTTTATCTTGTTGTTGTTTGTGAGGCTGTGTGCAGTCGCAACTGAAGTGCCTGTAGTTCTGACAGTTATAACATTGCACTTCCCTTATGTTGCAGGGCTGCCTCCCCTGCCTTTGCATATATCCCCCTCATGGTACATATTGTCCTCTTGGTCCTTCTTGCATATATTGTTGAAATCCTGGCACATTTGGGCTCATTTCATTCAAGCCTGCAACAGCTCTGGTGCTTTCATCTACTTCTCCTCCTTGTGCTTGTGCTCTTGCAGACATGTTCATGGCATCTGGATGTGTGAGGTGCAGTGGTGGATAGTACTCTTCTCAATTTTCCAAGCAGTTCTGGTATTTCTTAAGATTGTGTTTCCCTTCGTTAAACTGGTTCTGAAGATGGATGTATTGTACTTGTCATTTGAGAAGGGCTGCCTTCCAGGCCTTGTAATTTTGTGGGTTGTTAAGGGTGTAGCATTGTTTGTATAGTTTGTGTGGTAGTCTCTTGGTGAATATGTTGATCACCATGGGCAAATCTGCACAATAGCCAGTGCATCAAACAAGCTCTTTGAATTTGGACACATACTTATCAATGTCTGTTCCCTTCATTCATATTCCATTTTGTAGTGCTGTGTGGTAATATGCCCTATGCATGGCTGGCCAGGTAAAGTGCCCCTTCTGTCACTTTCCTGCACCACTCTGGCAGCCCAGTTCATTCCCATGCTTCGGCCAATTCCTGTGCTTCAGCCAATTCCCACGCTTTGGCTGACCTTGGCTAGCAGCACTTTCCCACACTTTGGCTGCTTCAGCCTATTATAACTACATACCATTTGGTTATCCTCTTTAGTTTCACTACCTTGCTTCAGTTGTCCCTTATATTTCTTACACCCTAGATTAGATTCTCATCTCTAGATCCTCTTCTCTGTTTTTCTATATAACACTTCCTGTATCTACCTTTATTAAAAAACAGAAATCTTAGTGTTTCCCTCAGGGCTTCAGAGCTCTGCAGGGCCCAGTTCCCCTTGCTCTTTGTGTTCCCTAGTGTCCGGCACATAACTGCACCCTTACCAGTCTTAGAGCGACATACCTTCGGCCGAGGCTGATACTTGTGCGAAGTTACACGCCATGCGGAGGCCTGCACAACCAGCTTCAACACCTCCCACCTCCCCAAACCCAAGGTAGCTCAGGTTGCTTAGGGCAGTGTTCCTACATATAGAGGCAACCTAGCCCATCAGCAGGCTTGTTTTTGCTCCAAGGTGTTAGTGAACCTTCTCTTGAAGCTGCAATATACTGCTTCCCAAATCCATTCGTTGTCTTCTGGTATTTCATTTGCAATTTGCAGGGTTAACCACCTAGTATGGGTGGTAATCCATTCATTCAGGTCGTCTCCTTTAAGGAAGGTAAGGAAAAGGATGGCATGGGAGTAGGCCTTGTGCATCATTTGCATATGGTGGTTCATCCCTTGATATAGTTCCCATTTAGTGAGAAACATTTCAGTAGTTTTCCTGTCACCACAAAAAATAGGAGGGGGCTGCCCTTGTAATTTGTTATAATCTCCCCTCCCATTTGGATCTCCGTGTCCACCTTGAGGTCTTCCTCCTCCTAAAGGCAGCCCTCCTGACAGGGGTCCTTCTCCAGGTGGCCTTCTGGGTGGAATGCCTCTTGGGTAGCATCTGGGAGGTCCGCCTCCTCTTGGTATGTTGGCAGGTATTCCTTTACTTTCAACTCACTGTTGTGCTAGGTAACTCCATACTCAGCTTTGTTCTTGATCTGATGGTAGATTGAGTTGGTCAGGTCCATACATTTGTTGGTTTGCCAATTTGTCGAGAGTTAGGTGGTGATCCATGTTTGGGTCAATGGTACACTCTTCAGGTTGCAGGGGTGTCAGTGCCCTCTCTTCTTCTTGTGCATTTTGTATTCTTCACTCAGCCAGTGCATCAGCAAGCCTATTCTCTTCTTCTATAAATGTGCATGTTTCTGTGGCCATAGCTGTGGGGGATTGGATGGCAATGTTTTCTGCCCATGCTGCTAGTGAACTGATACATATTTCATTTATTCACTGCAGTTGCTGTGCTCCCTCTGTGTTAGGTTGATCCCCCACTTTGTCTTCCATTGTGGTTTGCTTGGTACTTGCTTCTGATGGTGCTGGTGCACTTTTATCCTTGGCTCCATCGATAGGTCCCCACTGATTGCAGTGGACTATGTCTCTTCAATAGATGTTGCAATTGTATTCATTTCCTGTTGGTTGCAGTATGTCCCAACATCCTCTCCTGGTGCTCCAAGCAACCTTGGTCCAGCACAAGTGTTCAAAATTGAACTCAACTGGGTAGTAGCACGATGGCCTCATGGGTATTTCAACCCAGTTTCCTTCTACTCCATTATGCATTTTCCACCTAGTGTTGTCTAGGTATCAAGTGGGTATGTTTCTATCTCCTCTTCTCTCAATTGAGTATGGTGCAAAGACCCAACTATCCATGGTAGTTTCAGTTGCCACAATGAGAGCTTGGTCTTGATGTTATGTGTCCACTGGCATATAGCTCAACTTGAGCAAGATGATGGCAATACTACCAAAAAGTGACTTAGCGATATGACAGCCCCAGGTGGCACGTGTATTGGGAGTGTAACAGAAAACCCTTGCACATGGGACAATACTAACTCAAGGGGAGCGATGACAGGGCAGACTCCAACCTATGGGAGCTGTTACATTGCCACAACAATGTTGCCTGACTTAGGTGTGAAGGAAGGTGATGACTAATGCTGAGCTTGGTCTGATACACAAAGTGTCAAGACTTAACATGAGGATGTAGGCATGTGACTCTTCCTAGTACATGGCATCAAGGGTGTCTTCAGTCTCAATGTCTTCAACATGGAGTATGACTCCAAAGATAAAGGCTAGGATGAGGAGTAGGAAAGAACAGTAGATGAAAGGGAAGGTAGTTGGCACTCCTAGGTCGCGAACAATAGTGGTGGTATTGAGAAGACCAGGATAGAGATCCCTGGTCTAAATCACCAAGTCTTATATACAATTGTTAAGGGCTTTCAAGCTCCTCCTGAATCATAAAGTAGCCAATAGCATAACTAGCTCAAACCCTAGTACAGCTATCCTAGGAATGAGTTATCGTCTATCTTACATGTGATAATTGTGCTTCACTGCTGACTGATACTGTAAGTCCATGACTAATTACTGCTGACCATTGTAGTCATAACTGATGAGTCAGTGTCTTGGGCAGTCCATGACATCATCCCCTTTTCAGGTGGGATGTCCACATTCCACATGATCCCATACTTCCTCTGGATCCATTATCAAACCCCTCTGTTCCTCAATCTGTCCAAGTCTGTCAGCCATTTCCAATTGCCGAATACAGCCCAACTTAGCTGTGTTGACCACCCTGAAGGCCCACTCCAACTCCACAATGTGCTTCTCCACCCTCTTCTGCTTGTTAACAAGGGTCCAATAGTGATGGACCTCAGCCTTTAGGGTGTTGTCATGCAGGTCCCTGATGCAGCGGTCCACTATCCACTTGTCCTTGTGTTGTAATTTGAGGTGAGTTAGCTGGTAATGGGAATACACAGGGCGTTGATGTATGGAGTACGTTGGCGCGGCATATAGGGGTTGAGGGTAGATGAGGTTGGACTTGTTGATACACCCCAAAACAATTGGATTGGGGCACATAATGGTCTGGATGTATTTGGCCTGGCACATCACGCCATCAACAGTGATGGGGAAGGTGATCCATCGGGCACCCTTGTTCTCCCAGAACCCTGGTGGTGGGTCCTTCTTTGTTCATAGGTCCCCCATTGCTGAATGCATGACCACTCGGCCCATGCAGACATCCTCCCAATAGATGTTACTACTGGTAGTGGTAACTGCATGGGGGGTGTCATTGTTTACGCTGCTGTATGAGATCTGGGGGTGCTCAGCTGGGTAGTACTGGTCCTCTTCTTTATATACACTGCCTTCAACCTGGCTTTCTTCTGTTGCTGTCATTGTTCCACTGTGCATGCAAACTGTTCAGTTTGCCAACTGCGGGCCATCTTCCTCCACTCCCCATCCACAGTCTTGCACCACTTCTGCAGGCACTTGCAGTAGTCAACCAGCCCCACTGTTTTTGTCTGTTTCTTCCATGGTTTGGTCAGTGGGGCCACCATTACATCCACTTCCTGGATGTCATACATCCCTTCTGTCTGACACAGTGAGCACCAGCTGCTGAAGTGGAGGCATGGACACTGGGCTTGTCGCTGGATTGGGGAATTGGCTTAAAACTTCTGCGACTTCTTGATGGGTGAGCAGAGCTCCTCTGTCAGCCTCAGCAGCGTTAATGATGGCACACTGTATACTCTGCACGGCTTTGAGGGACAAAAGTCCTTCATCCAGTTTGGCTCCAAAGACATGCATTGAGGTGCCACAATAGTAGGAGGACATTGCATGTAAGGGGGCAGAGAGTATGTTGGTAGTGGTAGTAGTGGCAGTGGGATGAGGAGACTTAGCGATGTAAGTCCTCCTTATATGCACTTCTGCAGCAGGGTTTGAAATTTTGAACTCCCTTATTGCCTTATTGGCGAATATGTCATCCTTATCAACCCATTTGTTATCGGAGTCAGGATAGCCCTTCCATTTCACAAGGTACTGGAGTTTGCATCTTCTGCCAAACTGCCAAGAGTCTAGAATCTTCTCGACTTCATATTCCTCTTCATTATCTATCAACTCTGGTGGTGGGTGTTGATAGTTTGGACCATGTGTTTTGGTTTTGTGATAAGGTGTGAGAAGATCAATGTGAAATACTGGGTGAATGCTCCACTGCATGGGAAGTTCCAGTTGGTAATTGACTGCAGACATCACCTAGATGACCTTAAAAGGTCCGTGGCATTTGGGCACAAGCTTAATGGTCAGTTGATTTGTGTGTAGGTGGCATCCTTCTAGCCACACAAGGTCTCCTATCTTGTGTCTGGGCGTATCTTTGTGTTTGATCCACAATCTTTGTGCCCATTCCATCAGTGCCTTGGCATCTTCTCAAGCTTCTTTGAACTGATCTACGTGGAGTGACACTTGTGGGATTGGCAATGGCCTATCAATCCAATCAGCATGAGGATTATATCCCATGAGGAGATCGAAAGGGGACTTCTGCATTATCTCATAAGGCCATTGATTGTGCATGAATTCTGCCATTGGGAGATAAGAACCCCAGTTATCTTGACACTCATTAGTCCAGAACCCTAGATACTGTTCTAGCCACTGATTGGTGTGCTCTGATTGTCTGTCAGTTCTTGGATGATATGCCATAGAGATGTTCTGACTGATGCCAAGGATTTTGCACAGTTTGCGTGTGAATTTTGATGTAAAGTGGGGATCTCAGTCACTGATGATCTTTGTTGGTAGGCCAAATCTGATGAACGCGTGTTTTGCATATAAACCAGCTGTTTCTTCTGCCATTATCTCTTTGTTGCATGGGATAAAGACTGCTGCTTTTGTGCAGTCATGATCAGTTACCATGAGAATGGAGTTGTATCCCTGTGATAAGGGTAGCTTAGTGATGAAATCCAGGGCAATAGTGGTGAATGGCATAGCTTCAGGTGTGATGACTTACTCTCAGTAAGTCAAGACAAACTTGAAACACTTAGGGAGACGACAGGTAAGAGGGGCAAAGAAGAGGGCAAGGTGGAGAAAGAGGAGGAAGGCTTTAAACATGAGCAAGAGGGCAAGGAGGCAGAGCAAACCAATGGTGGAGAGCTGCGCAGAAGACTGAGAGGCTTGCAAGTGGGAGTTCACAAGTGGACAGTCTGAGGGACTGTCCGTTGTATTGCTCTAGCTTATATACCTGGCTACATGGTGTTTACATAATGGAATACTCTGGAAACTGGTAGAAGCTTTATAAATACCGTCCAATGGCAATAGCCTCTCTGAGACCTGATGACCTTTTCCGCAGTCTCTCTGTAGAAGCTGGTAGAAGACTATAGAAGCTCTATAATTACCATCCAATGGCAATAGTCTCTCTGAGACCTGGTGACTTTTTCCGCAGTTCTTCTGTGGAGACTGGTAGAAGTCCGTAGAAGCTTATGGAAGGTTGTAGAACCTTCCACAAGGTCTGATCATATGACAGATCACGTGACTCTTGGAGTATAATTTCAAACTCCGATCCCGGATTTCCTAATTAGGAAGTTGATTACATAATACCGGACCGGACCGGACCATCTTGAACTCTTGAGTCATAACCCTAGCTTGATGGTTCATGACATCGGGTGCTAGGAAGATAGGTGATAGTGGCACTTTCATTGGCCAGTTGTTTATCTTATGACACTGACACATGGCACACCCTCTTACATACTCCATTGCATTCTTGTGTATATTAGGCCACCAGTAGCTTCATGCGATTAGTTGCACCATCCTGGCCATTCCTGGATGTCCATATACTGGTGAGTCATGATGAGCTTTGATGATTGTTCATCAGTCATGAAGTCCTCCAGTGACTACACATTGGCCATCTTTGTACCAAGTGTCTTCTACCTTCTTAAGATGGTGAGCATTAACCCATGGTTTCAATACCTCTTCGTTTTGCTGGTATATCAGGTCTGTTCATTCCATTTCTTCCAGTGTGATAACTTGAACTAATGCTGGGGCCATTTCTGTGGTGCTGGCTCAAATGAATAGGCAGTTCAGGAGTACTGTGACATCTTCATTGTCATGTTCGCCTTGATCGTAGTCTGGTTGCCATGAGAGCGTGTCTGCATGGCCATTGGCCATCCCTTTAATGTGATGAATTTTGATGTTGTACTCCATAAGTTCCTATACTTCCCTTGCTACTCTGCAACTGATCATTTGCGGTAACCTCCAATATTGCAGGTTCATGTGGTCCAAGAAGACTTTGACTTTGTGGGGTGAGCCAGCTAATAGTGGTCTCCAGTGTTGTAGTGCCCTAATGATTGCCAACAGTTCCAGGTTGTAGATGTTGTAATTGCACTCTGCTGTGTTTAATGTTGCCGAGAAGTAGCCAATGAAATGCTTCTTGCCGTCTTTTTTGTGCTGTAGTAGTACTCCTCCAATGGCATAACCAGATGCATCGACTTCTAGTTTGGATTGATCTTTAAGGATTGGATGTGCAAGTACTGGTTCACTTGTGACAAGATTCTTTAACAAGTTAAATGCTTTGTCTTCTGCTTCTGTCCATTGCCATTCCATGTCTTTTCATGTAAGTTTGTGGAGGGCTTGTGCATGTGAAGAGAATCCTTTGATAAAAGCACAATAGAAGTTGCAAAAACCAAGGAATGAGCATACTTATTTGACAGTAGTAGGTGTTGGCCAGTCGTGGATGCCCAAAATTTTGGCAGGGTCCATGTGCATTACCCCCTTTTTAAGGATTACCCCCAGGTAATCCATCCATGGCTGGTGGAACAAGCACTTCTTCAATTTGAAGTAAAGGTCATGTTCTTTAGCCACTGTGAGTATGTCTTTAACAGCTGTGATGTGCCCCTGCAAGTTTGTCCGTGTAGCAATGCCAATGTTGTTCATATAAACCCATATTGCTGTACCCAGTTGATTGTGCTTTGCAATGACATCTCTGTAGATGTGGTTCATCATTGCCTGAAACGTTGCCAGGGAATTGGTCAAGCTGAAAAACATCACTGTGGGTTTAAAAAGTCCAGATCACATTTTAAACACTGCTTTCCCTTCGTCTCCCTCCTTGATGTGGACGTTATTATACCCCCATCGAATATCAAGTTTGGTATAAATGGAGGTGTTGCTAAGGTCAAGGATGAGGTCGTCAATGAGTGGGAGTGGATACTGGTTGTGTATGGTCATATCATTAATTTGTTGGTAGTCTTGCACTGGTTGAAGTTTGCCATCTTTCTTCTTAATGAAGAAGAAAGGTGACATGTAGGGGGATTTGATGATCAAATATACCCCTTCTTCTGTTGTTCTTCCAGGAACTCCTTGAGCGACTTGTCTTCATCTTGGGTCATAGGGTAGACTTTGCAATCTGCGGCATCTGGTGTTTCTTCCTTAAACTCAATAGCATGATCCCATGCACAACTAGGTGGATATCTTTGAGACGCTTGTTCACTGAACAAGGTGGAGAACTCAGCATATTCATGTGGCAGTTCAGCCACCTTAGTGTATTGGCCTGCTTGTATGGCCATGTCTGTAGCAGCTCCTCACGCTTGGATTTCTTCAAGCTCTAATTCTTGCATAATTTCATCTTTCTTCTCTTCAGTAAGGGCTTTGGTGATAGTGGTCCTTAGTGGCATAACCTTGAGTGTCTGGAGTATTGTGGGCATCATTTTGGTATTGATGGTGGTGTTACACCAATTGATCATTGGTTGATAACCCGCCAACCAAGGATAGCCAAAGATAAGGTCTTCTTGTCCTATGTCTGTGAGTAGGAACCTCATGACTTGTTCTTTTCCATCATGGAAGACTTTGAGGTCCATATAATGTGTGATAAGCCCTGCTTTATTTTCAGTATCGTCAACATTCCATATTTTGTGGGACTTATCTAATAGTTGGATGCCAATACCCATGCATCATGCAAACGCAGGTTTTATAAAGTTGTCGGTGGCTCCAGAGTCCACTAAATGCTTTCTTGTTAGCCATTGTGTAACTTGTGTGAATTGAGACTGGAATTCATAGAGAATGGAAGTGAGTCATTATCACAGAGTTACAACATACTGCCCTCACCCAGGCCGATGGGTTCAGGTGCTTGGAAAACCCTCTTTCCACAACTTCTGGAACACAATGTCTTTCACCTCATCTGTATCCTTTAATACGCCCATGAGGAATTGGTCTGCGCATTCTTGTGCACTTATGGGCCTGTTGCTTGTAGTGGCCACTTGTGGTTCATAAGCCTCTTCTTCATAGGCATCAATATATCTTCCTCAACTCTGGCATGGCATGGTACACTGGCAACTGATGTGACCTTTCTTTTGGCAGTTATAACAGGTTACTTCCTGGAAGTCATGGTGTGCCCCACAGTGTATAAACCCCTGCCTTGGCAGAAATGGTGGGTTACGGGTTTTGTTCTGCTGCTCATAGCGTTCGAGCACTTCTTTGGCTTCTGCAAGTCTTCCTCTGGTTTTCCCTGCGGACATGTCCATTGCATTTGGGTCGTTAGTGCATTGGAATCCCCCTGGCATACATGGGATCCATGCTCTGGTGTTTAACTTGCTCATGCCTCTCTGGTCAAGGCAGGCCCTCATGTGAATGTATTGTTCTTGTCTGTGCAAGACTGTGTTCTTCCATTCCGCATATGTTTGCAGTTTGTTGAATTGATAACAGGCTTCATAAAGCCCCTTTGATAGTCCGTTGGTGAAGAAGTCAAGTGTGAGGGCCAAGTCCAGTTGGTACCCTGCTTGGTGTGCTAGCTTTTTGAATAGGGTGACATAAGTGTCTACATCACCTCCTTGCATCTTGATGCCCTGTTTCAATGCAGTGTGGGCTTGCTCCCTTTTAAGGGTGTTTGCAAATCACCTTTTAAAGGCTGTTACTACTTTATTCCACAGCCATTCATTGGTGCTGAGGACTCCATTGTGTCGTACTTGCTCACCAATTCATCTGGCCATTGCAACAAGCCATTCATTGACGAGATCACCTTGTACAAAGGTGAAAAATAACATGCTTTGTTGGTATGGGTTGATCATAACAGGGTTGTTGACACCCCAGTAGAGTTCCCACTGCATAAGGAACTGTTCTGTCTTGGTACAATCACCAGTAAACATGATAGGTGGGTTGCTGATAAACTTATCTGATCAGGCAGCCCCTATGGCTACATTGAGTCCCACATTGGGATCTCCTCCTCCTCCAGGTGCACCTCCTCCTGGGCCTCCTGGGAATCCTCCACCTCCTGGTGGGTGTCCATCGGGTAGGTCTCCGCCTCCTTTGTAAGGGTTCTCTGGGTCTTCAGGTGGTTCTCTTCCTGGGAATCCACATCTTCCTCCACTGGGAGGGTCATCGCAGTCTGGTCCTACAGCATGATATAGTGCGATGTCATCATCGGTAATTCTTTGTCCATCTTGCATAACTCTATGCCCTGTGATAGGGTCAATTGTTTCAATCGGCTCTTGTGCCAGTGCTTCTACGTGCACTTGTACTGGCTCTGTCATCATGGCCATCTGTGGTATGATCAGGTACTCAGCTAATGGTGCTGGGATGATATGTTCTACTGGTGCTGCAGCTGTGTTGTGGATTGCAATTTATTCCACAAGTTCTGTGATTTCCTCAATTGCTGCTTCTTGCTTGTGTTGTTCACTTTCACTCTCGTCTTCAGTGATTTCTTCACTGGCTTCTAAAGGTGCAGGTGTCCTAGATGACCCTGATGTGTCTGCTTTGTCTTGTCCATCGATGGGACCCCAATTGCCTCTTGTCTGTACATCACGTTCAAATATGTCGCAGCGATATTCTAGTCCTGCGGGTCACAGTACATCCCAGTGATTCTGTGGTGCATTCCAAGCAATTTCTACCCAACAAAGGTTCTTGAAGTTGAACTCAACTAGGTACCACTGTGATGGTCTTGTAGGGATGTTCATGTAGTATCCAGTATCTCCTCAGATCGTTCTCCAACAGGCTGCTCCCAAATAGATTTGTGATATGTTATGTTCACCATGTCATTCAATAATATAGGGCCTAAATGTTTGGTTGATGCCCCAACGGTCTCTTGTAGTCAACGCCACTTTGAAGGATCCTGGTCTTAATGTTACATTGCCACAACAACATTGCCTGACTTAGGCATGAAGGAAGGCAATGACTAATGCTGAGCTCGGTCCAATACATGAAGTGTCAAGACTTAACATGAGGACATAGGCATGTGACTCTTCCTAGTGCATGGCGTCAAGGGTGTCTTCACTCTCAATGTCTTCAACATGGAGTACGACTCCAAAGATAAAGGCTAGGACGAGGAATAGGGAAGAACAGTAGATGAAAGGGAAGGTAGTTGGCACTCCTATGTCGCAAACAATAGTGGTGGTATTGAGAAGACCAGGATAGAGATCCCTGGTCTGAATCACTGAGTCTTATATACAGTTGTCGAGGGCTTTCAAGCTCCTCCCAAATTGTAAAGTAGCCAATAGTGTAACTAGCTCGAACCCTAGTACAGCTATCCTAGGAATGAGTCATCATCTATCATACATGTGATAATTATGCTCCACTGCTGACTGATACTGTAAGTCTATGACTAATTACCACTGACCATTGTAGTCATAACTGATGAGTCAGTGTCTTGGGCAGTCCATGACAGGAGCGTAAGACTTTGATGATGCAAGAACAGAACAGAATAAGAGTGGATTCAAGAAGACCAAGCTGCAGACTACAGGCGCAGCTTGGCTACCTTATATACAGATATGCAAGGACTTTGAAGCACCTCTTAAAAGGTAAGTAACCAATCACATATTGTACCCTTATTGTAATGGTCCATCCAAGTTGTATTGTATTGAGCAAATCAGCAGCCTCATCCTTATCATACAGAACTGGGGTTTTCAAGTCCATTATCATACAAGTCACTCACAAGTATCACATGCATCTGCCCTGGGGATATGAGCTACCTGAGGTCCAGTCTCCACATCATAACATCCACAAGCTAATAGTAGCACCACACCTAAAGTCCCACTTACCAAGGCCCAGCAAATTGCGGCAATCAAAGCATCCATAACAGAGGAGGAGCGTGGAGAGTATCTCAACAGTAAGGACATGGAGGTTAACTACATGGGCTGCAGGGCTATGATTACTGAAGAAACCAGTAGCATTAGCAACACCAAGAAAGACTCAATGACAGTCAATGTTCACCTGTATATGTGGCACCAGGAAGCACAAGTTAAAACACTCCTTGACTATGGAACAACAGACAACTTCATCAACCAATGAACACTGCAAACCCTGAGCATGGGCACAAGACCACTAGAACATCCCAGAATTGTCCACAATGTGGATGGGACAATCAACAAGGATGGCACCATCACAGACTACTGCAACCTGTTCATTAAGAGAGGAGAGAAGGTTGTCAAGCAGATCTTCTTTGTTGCCATCCTAGGAAGAAACCAGCTCATTCTGGGCCACCCATGGTTTAAGGCCTTCAACCCAGAAGTTGACTGGACATGCAATGAGTTAAAGGGGGATGGTGTCATCATTGAAACAGCAGGATATCAGTGGAGAAAACAACAGAAGCTGATGAAGATCAACAATGTCACACAACAATGGGCTGAGCATGCAGTGCAAGCCAAGCCAGAGCAAATTTCAGAAATCCCCATAGAATACACATGCCACACAGCTGTCTTTTCTGAGAAGGCAGCACAATGCTTCCCACCAGCTCTGTTATGCTCACACAGGCGTTCATGTGACATGTGACTAAGTCAAGTTCAAGGTAGAGTAAAACCAGGTCAGGGTTTCAGTTCAATGATGCATAAGTAACACACAGAGCAGAGCTTAACATGGTTAAGAGGAAGTGACTCAAAGGTCCTTCTGAATACAGAGGCAAGGCAAAAGACAAAGGCCCACATGTTTAACTAAAGGTATCCTCAGAAAGGAATCCCTCTAGA
Organism: Lactarius psammicola; assembly: GCA_025769895.1. Lineage (NCBI taxonomy): Eukaryota > Fungi > Basidiomycota > Agaricomycetes > Russulales > Russulaceae > Lactarius > Lactarius psammicola. The sequence goes on from WTXK01000251.1 coordinate 13,915, forward strand.
ATCTGTGAGACTAAAGAAGTATGTGATTTAAGAAGAAGTCAAGTCTACTGTACAAGCTAGGTATTCTATGACTTATATACTAGTATAGCACCAAAGAGTCACAAACAGATGGTGCAATCATAGGAGCTGGGTCCTAGGAATGAGTCACTATATAGTACATGTGATAATAGATAGTAATAGAAGGCCATAGAAGGCCATAGAACAAAGCATCAGTCAGTGTATGAGTCATCAGGTAAGCAAGCATGAGTCAAGTCCAGCACTTGTATGTATAGGAATAGGAATGAGTCAAAAGATATGAGTAAGTAAAGAAAAGTGTTCAGAATCGTAACATTATCCCCCCTTTTGATGCAAAGTTGCCTCAACTTCTGGCCAGAGAGGGGGAACAGTGTTGATCTTTGGGGCATTCATGGGTATGAAGGAATCCATGAGGACCCCTGATGAGGCATTTGCAGCATTAAATAGCCTTCGGACAGTTGTATTCTTCATATGTGGCATAGTTGTTGAAGCACTTGCCACAGTAGCAAGGGTGTGTAGTGGGATTGGGTTTGTTAAGTAAGTCGACTACATTCATGTGGTGAGAAATACACTTAACCCCAAAGTGTTGGTTACTGTCACACCACCAACAGTGCTTCTTGATATATGTGGGGCATTGCTTCTTCTTGTGTCCCACCTGGTTGCAGCTCCAACACATGTAGCATGAGCATGGGGTTCCCTCATGTTGTTGTGGGTACTCCACTGGTCCCCTAGTACAAATGGCCAGTTGAGGTGTGTCCACATGAGTGTGCTGCAGGTAGAGTGTGGCATATCTGTCAGCTAAAGTGCATACCACATCTGCCTTTTCCATCCTCTTCCTAACACTATTGATCTCCAGATCTGTGTTAAACTAAGCACGTTGTAGCTGTGTTCGCTGCTTCTCAATGTCCTCCCTTTGTTTCCACAGTGTGGTCTGCTTTTGTAGGGCATCCTGCAATCACGACACCTCAGCTTTGATACATGGGTTGCCGAGGTCTTGAACTACCTCATCAATGGTGTATGCATAAGGGTGCTCACAGTTGAACTGTGTGAGTTGTGAATAAGATATGAGAATAGGGAGACAGATTGGAGGGTTAGTGGGATGAAGGTAAACAGGTTCAGCATAGGGGGGTTGGTTGCAGCCCATGCATCCTACCACTTGTTGATTGTTGTCATGGTAGAAAATATAGGGTGCCACTACACAAGTAGGGTCAGTATCAGAACATGGAATCATAAAAGGGTAGTAATGGATGGAATGTGGTAGGTTGGGAAAGAAAGGGAGTCCAGAATCTTTGTCATCATCATTTAGTGTTGGCTCATGATGGTAATCAATGACTTTGTCAAGTCCATTGTCCTCAGCGAGTGTTGGATACAAGCCCCTCTCTTCTTCTTGTACTGCCATAGTTATAGCAGTGTTGCAGTCAACAAGCATAGGGGATATAGGGGGTGGAGTGCAGGGAGCATAAGGAAAGGGTTGAAACATGGGAGTCAAATCTTTGGACTCCAACAGCTGGGTGCAGTGCATATTGGGAGAACCAATCATGAGGGGAGGAGTTTGAACAGGGACAGGTGCAAGAGGAACAATGATATTTTGATAAGCACAACATTTGCTGACCAACTTGTACTCATCTTGGACAATACCAAAGAGATCAAAAGAAGAGGGAGACATTGTAGTAATAATGGTAGTAAAGAGGGGATGGGGATTTGTTGAGTCATGGATCCTTCATCTTTTATGCTCTCTTGGGCACTCCTTTAGCATTAGGGTGTAGGCAATAGAAGTCAGCAATTGTGGATTAAAAGTGGGTCAGGTTTCCCAAGGTTCCCATGTACTGTTACTTGTGGGAAATTCTTTCCACTTGATAAGAAAATGGAGCTTGTGTCCTCAGCCTTGTCAGTGTGGGTCTAGAACTTGCTCCACTTCATATTCTTCTTCTCCATCAATAAGCTCTGGTAATGGTCAGGTAAAGTTGGGTCTGTATAACACCATCTCCTTATAGGGTGTCAGGAGGTTAGTGTGGATTACTAGATGTATCTTCCACCAGCTTGGCAAGTCCAATTCATATGATATGTGTGATAAGACCTTCTTAATGGGGAAAGGGCCTTTTTTTTTTTTTGAATCCATTTTTGTGCACCTGAGGGTAGAGTGCCCTATGTAGCACTACACATTCTATATACTGCATGTACAGATCTAACCACTTTCCTGTGGCCTTTCCTTATATTGTAGGACTCCCCTTGTTACGATTCCGGACACTTTTCTTTGATTACACATTTCTCTTGACTCATCTCCTTCCACATACGTACAAGTGCCGGACTTACCTTATAGTGATTACTCATATGACTCATCGCTGACTGATGCTTTGTTCTATGGCCTTCCATGGCGTTCTTTTACTATTATCACATGTTACTGTACGATGACTCATTCCTAGGACCCAGATCCTAGGATCGCACCATCTGTTTGTGACTCTTTGGTGTTGTACTAGTATATAAGTCGCTCTCTACTTAGCTTGTACAGTAGACTCGACTTCTTCTTGAATCACATACAACTTCAGTCTCACAGACTCTAAGGGGATTCCTTTCTGAGGATACCTTTAGTTGAACGTGCGGGCCTTCGTCTTTTGCCTCGCCTCTGTTATTCAGAAGGACCTTCGAGTCACTTCCTCTCACTCTTGTTGAGCTCTGCTCCAAGTAGTATCACCGAACTCAGTCCTTAATCGGACTATCGACTTCTATCGAACTTGACTTAGTTGCATGTCACACGACCGCCCGTGTGAGCGTAACACCCCTGTCCCCCTTTCAAAGGATGGCATCACTTCTTGTCAAGCATTGAGGTTGGTGAGGCAATCTTATTGCCATGGCATGAGGTGTGAACTCGATGATCTTGAGTTGGGTTTGTGTTGTTGCTTCCTATGTCGTCTGCCTTACTCGTCATGTCTTGAGTGAACCTTGGTTAGTAGGTTCAGCAAGTTGTGGAGTTGTGAGTGGTGTGTGTCTTAGTATGGGTGGTTTGATGCTTGGGTTTATTGCTGCATGATGGTATCGCTGTTCTCTGCTTGTGCTTCCCCTATCTACTCACCTACTTCTTGTGTACTTCCATCCCATGTCTCTAATCCTTTCCATATTCCTTCCTAGGCAGATCTCCCTGTCTCATGGATGAAAGTTACTACTTTGGCCACAGTTTTTGGGTTTGATATTAATTTTGCAAAATCTTTCTCAGTGTTTCTGTGCCTTCTGATAAGGGCCCATCTCCCATGTATGTACACTGGGCAATCTAGTAGAAAGTGCTGTGCATTTTTGGTGTGGTATCCACACACTGGGCAGCTTGCACTGGCCATTCTTTTGAATCTGAACAGGTATGCATTAAGTTGGAAGTGTCCCACTCTTAGCTGGTAGAGCCAGCTAGCACCCTTCCTAGATATTTTCGCATCACTAATCAGCTTTAGGAATTTAGGTGAGGGGATGGATGGGTTAAAGCATTTAAGTTTTCCCACCTGTGGTGAGGCTTCCCACTCTTCTTTCCACTTGTCCTTAAGTGCACTTTTGCAGTATTGCTTTGTGGCCAATTTGTTATGCCATAGGGGTTTTTTAAGTAGTCTTGGTAGGTTTGGGGCTGGGGAGGTCTTTCCCTCTACTGCTGCTTTCACTTCCTTGTCCACTTGCTCATTGCCTTCTATGCCTACATGCCCTGCAGTCCATTGTACTTTGAGGTTGTATTTTGCTGTGCCTTTGCTTTTGCAGATGGACATCACTGTGGTCAAGCAGATATCTGCAAGGTAGTGTCCCAATCTGTTACCCAGCATTGCTAGCATTCCTATGGCCACTTGGTTGTCCACTTCTAGTGCATAGCTTGTTCTGCCTGATTTTTTCATTTTGATTAGGTGGAGCCCTAACAACAATCCTACTAGCTCAGCTTCAAACACCATGTGGTGCTTGGTTGCCCCTAAGTGGTAGTGCAAAGTTCTGTTTTCTTTTCCCAGCCTGACCAGGACTGCTGTGGCCCTGACTTTACCATCCTGGGCCAACCCATCCAAGTATACTTTTATTTCTTCTTTGCCACTTTCATCTGCTTTCTTTGAGGCTTCTTTGTTGGTTGCAATGTCTATTTTGAAGGGTCTTTTGTGTGACTTGGCTGGGTTCCTACCTACCAACAGGATGGTTTCAAACTCATTTGGTTTAATGCCAAACATTTGCATTAAGTTGTGTAGAGGCAATTTGTGTCTTTTGGTCCTCTGGTTTGCAGCTTTCCTGGCTGGTTTGTGCAGTGGATGTTGCAGTGGGAGTGTGGCAATGCGTGTTGCTGCTCTGTGTAAGTGTTTCTCTATTTCTAGGCACATTGGGATCAAGTTTTCATGTGCATTGAGTGTGTTAGTAGGCAAAGTGTGTAGGCCCCCTGTGATGGCTAGGGCACCTGCTCTTTGGATGGAGTTGAGCTTGTTCTTGCATCTTTCCATGTTTCCTATTTCTTTTTAACCTCCTTGCTTTCCCATGTGACTTCCCCATACATCTATGACATACAATGTCCTTGGGATTGCAACACTTCTGTATAACTGTCTGGCATGTTTCAGGGTGATGCCCCAACTTGGTGTGGTGGCACGACTGATTTGTGATGCCCACTTTGTGCCTTTTTCCAGGACATAGTTGCATTGTATGCCCCAGTCTAGGTGTTGGTCAATGTATACTCCCAGGTATTTCGTACTCTTTACTGGGTCTAGCTTGGTGTTTAAGAGTTCCAATGGCTATCTTTCCTTATTACTGTTCCTATGCATGAGGGAAAGGGCCATATCTCTTGGGCACAAGCTCGGAAGTGGGGTAATGAGTGCATAAGTTTATGCCCTCTAGCCATACCATGCATGTCACCTTCTTTGTACAGGGTGAAATTGCACTTGCCTCTTTCTGCCATAAGTACTTGTGCATGATTGATACATTCTTGAGCTTTTCTTCATCCCTCTTTCATTTCTTCAATCCTCTTGTCCACTGCTGGTGTGTTAGTCATTTCTTTGTTCCCTGTTGCTCTTGGTGTCCAGCCCATAAGCAACTTGAATGGGGATTGCTTCATTGTTGTGTTGGGCCAGCTATTATGCACAAACTGGGCAATTGGTAAAAGGTCTGCCCAGTTGTCCTGTTAGATGTTGCTTCAGTGTCGCAGATATTGCTCCAGCCATTGATTTGTACATTCAGATTGTCTGTTTGTCTGTGGATGATAGGCTGACAAAATGTTTTGCTTGATGTCTAGCATTCAACACAGATTATGCATATAAGTAGAGATAAATTGTGGGTCCCTATCTATAATCATCTTCTTCAGCAATCCATGATGCAGATAGACATGTTAAAGATATAGTTGCATAACTCCTTCAGCTGTGATTGTTTCATTGCAGGGAATGAAGATGGCTGCCTTGGTACAGTCATGGTCAGTAATGGTAAGTATAGTGTCAAACCCTTTTAACTGTGGCAGTTTTGTGATAAAATCCATAGTGACCACTTTAAATAGTTGCGCTTCTGGGTCAGTGGTGATAGGAAAGAGTCATGGTTTTTGTCAGTGTGTGTTAATTTTGTTTGCTTGACACATTGTGCAACCTTTGACATATTCTTTTACATCTTCTTTTTAACATGGCCACCAATATCGTTCTTTGAGCAGTGTGTAACAGTTGGTGATCCCTGGGTGTCCTCAATAAGAGGGGTCGTGAAAAAGGTAAATTACCCCCCTCTTAAGCTCATTGTCACCCTTGACATTGGCAACTTGAGCTCCCTCATGGCACCACATTTCAACTTCATCTTGGTAGAGGTTGTGGGCATTAATCCACTCTGGTTTCGGTGTATTGTGGTGATTTAATTTGCTCCACATTGATAATTCTTCTATTGACTCATCTTCTGTCCCAGCCAGTTTGACAAATATTTCTTCTGAAAGTACTGTGACATTGTCGTTATCTTCTTCTCCTTCATCATAATCTCCTCTTCTTAATAGTGCATCTGCTCTAGTGTTCTTCGTTCCACTAATGTGCTTGAGAACAAAATTGTATTCTTGTAGTTCTTGAAATTTGCAAGCAACTCTTCTACTAATTTTTCTTGGTTCTTTCCAGTAGATGAGATTGGTGTGATTGGTGTGGATGGTGATAATATGGGGGGATCCTATAAGATATGTCCTTCATGTCCTAAGAGCTTTGATGACAGCTAACAGTTCTCAGTCATAGATGTTGTAGTTTTGCTCAGTTTGAGTGAAACTTTTCAAGAAGAATGCTACTGGATGTATCTTCTTGTCATTGCCTTCTTGATTGAGTACTGCACCAATTGCAAATCTGGATGTGTTGACTTTGATTTCAAATGGAGCATCTAATTTTGGACATTGCAATACTGGCACTTCTCCAATTCTCTTCTTGAGTTCCTCAAACACCTTTTGTCAAGCTTCTGTCTATTGCCAAGGTGTGTCCTTCTTTGTAAGGTCATTGAGGGGTCTTGCAATAGCTAAGAATCCATGCATAAAGCATTGGTAGAAGTTACAGAATCTGAGGAATCTGCAAACTTCTTTGAGATTAATAGGTGTTGGCCATTTACATACTCCTTGAACTTTGATAGGATCCATTTTAACTTGTCCATTACCAATGATAAGTCCCAGATATTCCACTTCTCTAGCCTTGAATACACATTTCTCTGGTTTGAGATAGAGGTCATGTTCATCCAGCTAGTTAAATACTTGATGTGTAAGTTGTCAATGTGCATCAAGATCGTCAGGAGTTGCAATAAGTATGTCATCCATATAAATTACAACCCATCCTTGCACCATCAGGTCTCAAAAGATGGTATCCATTATTGTTTGGAAGGTGCTTGGCAAATTTGTAAGTCCAAAGAACATAATGCAAGGTCCAAAGAGCCCTTTGTTAGTTTTGAAAGCTCCTTTTCATTCACCTTCAGGTTTGATGCACACATTGTTGTATCCCCAACAAATATCAAGTTTGGTAAAGATCCGTGCTTCCCTTACTTTGTCAATGAGTTTGGGAATTAACGGAAGCAGATAATGGTTCTTCATGGTCAGGTCATTGAGTTTTTAATAATCCTGGACTGGTCATAGTTTGCTGTCCTTCTTTTTAATAAAAAAGAAGGGAGAAGAGTATGGAGATTTGGACGGTCAAATGTACCCCTTTTTCCACTGTTCTTCAACAAATTCTTTCAATGCCTTATCTTCTACTTGTGTCATAGGGTATATTTTGCAGTCAATTGTAGCAGGTGTGTTGGGTATGAGGTTGATGGCATGATCCCATGGTTGTGGTGGGGGAAAATGTTGCAAACTTTCTTCATCAAACACTTTGCAGTGTCGGTGATATTCTTCAGGAACTCTTTCTTCAAACATTTTGATAGTCTTGTCCACCACCCTTTGCACCAATTCAGATGCCATTGTAGTTTTACACAAATGTATCACTTCATCAGAAGTTTCTTCAACTTGTTTCTCCTATTGTTCTTCAGTTATGGTTCTTTGGTTAGCGACAGAGACATATCCCAGACTTGTGATGATGACTCGTTGAAATGCTTTGTCCAAGGTTGCATCCTTCCAGTGAATGCTTGGTTCAAATGCAGTGAGCCAGGGATATCCCAAGATTACTTCATCAGATCCTAAATTTGTAATAAGGAATCTGAGTGTCTTGGTTTGGCTTCCAGTTGTAACTTTGAGATCCATAAACTGGGTAATTTCACCATCCTGGTTATGTGTTCCATTAACATCCCATATTTTAAATGGTTGTTGTATCAGAAGTGTCAAGATTTTGAGTCGGTTTATCAGATTTTTGCTGATAAAATTATCAGTTGCTCCTGAATCAATGAGCACTTGTCTTTCAGCCATCACATGTGCAGATTCAAATAAGACTGGAATTCACATAGATCGATATCTGCTATGGTACATGCTAATCTTCATTGCTTTTGCCCAGGCTGCACAGTTCAAGCACTGGAAAAACCCTGCTTTTCAAACAATTGTTCTTTAAGAGCTGCTTTGACATCATCAGAGTCAGCTTGCATGGTGGCAATGTATGCTGTGGCTTTTTCTGAGGCTTTTATGTTTGAAGTTCCTTCTACTTTGACAGTTGCCACAATGTTAGGAGTAGCTTGGGAAGTTGATGCAACCAATGCTTGAGTATTTCACTCAGGGAAAAAACAGGAAATATGCCCTTTGTTTCCACATCAGAAGCATCTTCCTTCTTGTTGTCAGTGTTGCTTTTCTTCATCCATCATAGCGGCTCTTGCACAGGTTCTTCCAATGTCCATGGCATTGGGGTTTCGGTTGTTGGCACACATGTTGTAATGCCATTGTTCTTGACGAGGGTTGTTACTGTTTGTCAGCTTGCAGAGATGACTCTGGAGGAGATTGTAGATTTGTTGCTGTTGAACAGCAGCTTCAGTCCAATCATGCCAATTGACAGGTCTGTGTTGACAGAGTATGCTTTCCATTAATTTGAAAGGTAACCCTTGGGCATATAAATTGAGGGTTACTTCTTTGTCAAGCATATATCCTGCCTTATTGGTGAGACTGGTGAATTTGGCATTATAGTTGTCAATATTGCCTCCTTCCATCTTTAGTTTGGCAATGTTGGTTTGTGCCTTTTATCTCTCCAAAGTGTTGGTGTAGGCACATCAAAATTAAATCTCTACTTCATTCCATAAATTTTCTTCATTGGGTACCATCCCTGTAGCAATCTGATCATTGAGCTAAGTGACTTGCTCTTGAACCCAGTCTTGCACAAGTGGTCCTCTGATGTAGGACAGAAAGGTCATAGTGTCATGAACTAGTATGCCACATTCATGACTTAGTTATACCAACATACTATCAATAATAGTACTTGCCACACTCAAAGAAAGGGTACTATCAAGTTGTCTGACTAGGACCCTTGGTTCCACCTCCCATATAGTAGGAAACCTGGGCTCTATGGTCCCACCATGTCCATTTGCGCAAAAGTGATGAGTAGAGGCGTCCACAATATTGTGTTTTCATTGTCACCTGATGTTTTTGGATGATTTGACTTGTTGTAATTTGTGGACGGAGTCCAAACAAGTTACTAATGGGTAAACTGTTAAAATGCGACCTATATAGGGCCCTTGAGTCACACAGGACACAAGGGGACTGCAGAGGAGGATATAAGACTGTATTGATTAATGTAATAGAGTACTACTCACCTGCAGAGGAGGATATAAGACTAAGGGCTATTTTTCCATCCTCTGCAGGATATATCAACCTGACTAAGCTACCTAAATAAGGAAATACCAAATGGAGCGATGTACAGACACATAAACACATTATAGTGGACGCTTCAGCAACAAATAACATAAACAAGGTTCTATTATTAGTACTAGAAGGTTCTATGACCTTCTACAGCCTTCTACCGGCTTCTACAAGATGTACTGCGGAGAAGGTCACGAGATCTAAGAGAGACTAACGCCATTGGACACTATTTATAAAAGCTTCCATTACATTCCAGAGTATTCTACTGCGCACAGACCATGTAACTAGATATATAAGCTAGACCAATACTACAGACAGCCCTCAGACTGTCCACTTGTGACTATCACTTGCAAACCCTCTTTTCCTCTTTCCTCTATTGCCATTGGATTGATCACTCTCTTTGCTGTTTTGCTTGTGTTCAAAGCCTTCTTGTTAATCCTCTGAATCTACCTCATCCTCCTCCCTCTCGTCCGTCATCCCCCTTCGTGTTCCAAGTTTCAACGGCCTCACTAGAAGTGAGTCCTTCACACATAGCTCTTTGGTAGGGGATGTGAAGTATCACAGCCATTGGGTTCATTCCTCAGTAGATGGTGAAATTGAGAAGGAAGGCTTTGCTTTGTCCATGGTCTCCATTGAATTCAGCAGGAGGATTTCCCCCTAGTTTTCCATCAGGTGGTCCTCCTCCTGCTGGAGCTCCACCTGCAGCAGGTGCAGTACCTGGTGCTGGTGTGCCTCCACCTCCTCCACCACCTCCTCCAAGGGGCACTGGTGGAATGGTGGTGCTAGTTGAGGCTTGCATAGTTTGGGTTTGCGACATGTCTGATGCTGGGTCATTCTGTTGGGGTGGTTCTTCAGGTGCATTTGTATCTTCTGATAGTTGTTCTGGTGGGTCTGGTGTTATGCCAAATAGGCTTTGGTTAGATCAATGTGGTCCAGTTTGATACTGGTTTGGGGCTAGTTAAAGTGTGAACCACTTGTGGTCTGTTTTGCTTTGCACAACTATTGCCCACTTCTGAAGGTGTTCAAGATATTCAACAGGGGTATATCTCAATGTTCAGTTATAAACACAGTATCCTTTGTTTTCTGCTTCTTCAACCCAAACAACTGTTCCTTTGACTCTGTCTGATAGAGTGTCTTCTCTGGTTCATTCAATGTATTCTGGTGTAAACTGTGCTTCCACATGGCTCTTTCCTTTTCTTAGGGAAGCCACTGTGGATCAGGGTAGAGACTTAACTTAATGTTACACTCACACAGGCATTCATGTGACATATGACTAAGTCAAGTTTGAGGTAGAGTAAAACCAGGTCAGGGTTTCAGTTCAATGATGCACAAGTAACACACAGAGCAGGGCTCAATGTGGTTGAGAGGAAGTGACTCAAAGGTCCTTCTGAATACAGAGGCAAGGCAAAAGATGAAGGCCCACACGTTCAACTAAAGGTATCCTCAGAAGGGAATCCCTCTAGAATCTGTGAGACTAAAGAAGTATGTGATTCAAGAAGAAGTCAAGTCTACCATACAAGCTAGGTATTCTATGACTTATATACTAGTATAGCACCAAAGAGTCACAAACAGATGGTGCAATCCTAGGAGCTGGGTCCTAGGAATAAGTCACTATATAGTACATGTGATAATAGTAATAGAATACCATAGAAGGCCATAGAACAAAGCATCAGTCAGTGTATAAGTCATCAGGTAAGCAAGCATGAGTCAAGTCTGGCACTTGTACATATAGGAATAGGAATGAGTCAAAAGATATGAGTAAGTAAAGAAAAATGTCCAGAATCATAACAAGTTTGGGAGGAAGACCACATAATCACCCTTAAACCTGATGCCCCAGCTACACTGAATTGCAAAATCTACCCACTGATGCTAGCAGAGGACATCACATGCGTAAACAATGGCAGATTGAATGATCTCCACCACTTGTTTGATCAAACTTGGAGTGTTCCAAATAGTGTTGACATGAGGTAGACTGCATGTGATCTCATCAAGCCACACCTTAGTTTCATCTTCCCCTTGCAATGAAAACTCATATGCTATCTACACCACCTGTTTTGCCCCTTGGAAATATCCTTCCAAGAGTTATAAAGAGCGAATTTCAGTGTGATTAGAGCCTAAGAGGCCTCCCAATCTGTAATGGGTGGGGTAAGAGATAAGGATGTGACCACTGCACAGTTATGCCAGACTAAATCTAGCATACTGGCACATTTCTCCTTCATCCCTCTCTGCATGATTTCACCAGGTATCATAGCAAGTTCCAAGGCTTGGGTGCCAGCTCATTCCTTGAAATGTGCCACTCTAGGAGAAGGTGACCACTCCCTCAATGACCACCATGGGGAATGTAAGTTAAAGTCCCCTACCATTAGGGTAGGAACCTGTGGGTCAATGTGTTAAAATGCGACCTATAAAGGGCCCTTGAGTCACACAGGACACAAGGGGACTGCAGAGGAGGATATAAGACTGTATTGATTAATGTAATTGAGTACTACTCACCTGCAGAGGAGGATATAAGACTAAGGGCTATTTTTCCGTCCTCTGCAGGATATATCAACCTGACTAAGCTACCTAAATAAGGAAATACCAAATGGAGCGATGTACAGACACACAAATAAACTATGGTGAACACTTAAGCAACAAATAACACAATGTCCATAGCTAGTAATGACTAGATTGCAGTGATGTCCTCCACATCATTATAAAAGTTAATAATACAAAGCATGTCCCAATGTATATGTAGATTGAGAACCTAAATACAATTGTGCTTCACAGGATCATAATGCAGAATTGCCTGCAATGGATGTAACTGATGTTTCAACCCTGTTCTACTATGTTTGCATATGTATATCATAACTTTTGCACATACATTGTCAGTAAAATAAGGATAGTGAAGGGACCAGTTCTGATGATTAACACCACCACAAACTGTTTTCCTGTACTTACTCTTATCCTCTCTTGCCATTCCAATACTACCAAACCACAGTTTCTAAACACAAACAACATCATCCTTAGTATTCATTTCAAGTAGCGCATGCATCATAGCATTACCATCTCATGTTTGTAGACAGAATGGATGTACTATGCATTGAGTTTGCTTCCAATTTCAAAGGCCATTGCCAAGCCCTCCTTGAAATGTGCTTTAATGTGTTTAGCAACAAATGTACTGATATCCTGCTTAGCTGCAAACCTGATTGTGAAGTTGTTAAGGACCACCAACAACTCTATCTCCATGGGATTAAGATGTCATGGGATTTTGTTGTTCTTGTATAGTGTAGAAGACAAGTTGCCAACAAACACACACATGTCTTGAACCTCCTTTGCCTTCTCCCCTGCTGATAACTAATTGCATTCAAATTGTTTAATTTCCAATTTTGTTGCAAAATGTGTCTTTGGTGGGAGTGATGCCATTATGTGAAACAATGGAGAGAAGCCACCTCATTGTTTCTTGAAAGCTGCAGGCCCTTGTTGAATTTGCTCAATCCTATTACAAGTATCCCATATGACTCTCCTCACAATCATGTCCTTCACATAAGCAGTGCATAGTGGTTCCCATTTCTTAACAGCATGGTGTGCTTCCAAACACACTAACCTGTCAAGTTCTGAAGTATTGTAGCCCCAGTCCTTCTCAAGATCATGCAATGCCTAACAAAGGTCATTGTCAGAGCCATTGCTTATCTTGGAAGCCAGAACCCAGAAAGCATCAATCATGTCTGCAACAGAAGCAAGCTTGTCCAGGAAAAGAATCTCTTCCCTTTTAGAACTCAGAGCTTCTGTATCAGCTGCTCCTTTATGTGCCACCATGTTAGCACAATATCACACCTAATGTGCCACTCTACTGCTACCTCCAACAACTTTGAACCCCTCCAAATCCATAGATACCACTTGATCAGAAGAACTACTAGTGATGGTGCCTACAAGTGGTGGAGGTTGGAATCCTCCCCTCATTGGGCATTTTGGTGACCTTGCATTATAAGGACCACTGCACAATAAGCACTTGAACTGACATTACACTGGCCAGCCACAACATGAGTCAAGGCTTTACAGTGAAACCCATGTTCCATCCTCAAATAAGCACCCCCACAAATATGACACTTTATACTGTTTGTGGCAAGCCAACAAGCCAGTGCTCCTGTGGAGTGACCCAGCAAGTGACACTGACCACATTGTGTGATAACAGGACTATCCCCAGTAGGGAAGTAACCTACATATAACCCAAACAAGGCTACATCATGAGTTTTCACAGCCTCCACTCACAACCTGTCTTCATCAATGAATACAATCTGTACTATAGAAGTAGAAGTAGTAGAAATTGGGTGCATAGAAGCCTACCAATAAGGTGTTAAACAAAAGACCACATCCACAAAGAAGGGCATAACCCTTAATTCCTAGAGCAAGTCCTCTGGTGAATATATTACAATACTTCCATCAGAAGTGGGAACACCTTGCAGTTGTGCAAAGGTCCATCCACAATTTGGCAGGATATCACCCCCACCCAGCAGTTCAATCAAAGCCTTTTTGAATTGAGAAATGGTGTCAAATGAAACCTGACCCAAGAAAACATACATAAAATTACAAGAACCTGGTTTGTTCAACCAATGGCCACATATGAGCACTGGAGGAGAAGCTGTCAGCTTTTCCATCTGGCTCTGGACTTACTAGACAATTTGCATAGGAGAAAGATGACAAATCACCTCTTCTTTACTACTATCACCCATGCCTTTGTTAAAATGCGACCTATAAAGGGCCCTTGAGTTACAGAGGACACAAGGGGAATGCAGAGGAGGATATTAGACAAAGGGCTATTTTTCCGTCCTCTGCAGGATATATCAACCTGACTAAACTACCTAAATAAGGAAATACCAAATGGAGCAATGTACAGAAACATGAACACACTATAGTGGATGCTTCACCAACAATTAACAGCCTTGTCCACATATGACTGTAATTTCTGTGTTAGCAAGGTAAGCCAGCACTCTGCCTGCCTTCTTACCCCCTGCAACCATGTGTCTGACTTTGTTAGCCACTGAAATTGCACCAGAACATGCCACCATTTGACTGGCAAAATTCTTCACCATAACAATGGATGCCCAATGAGGCACTTCCCATGGAACTAGAATGTTATTTGTTGCTTAAGCGTTCACTGTAGTGTGTTTATGTGTCTGTATATCGCTCCTTTTGGTATTTCCTTATTTAGGTAGCTTAGTCAGGCTGATATATCCTGCAGAGGGCGGAAAAATAGCCCTTAGTCTTATATCCTCCTCTGCAGGTGAGTAGTATCCTTTTACTTTAATCAATATAGTCTTATATCCTCCTCTGCAGTCCCCTTGTGTCCTGTGTGACTCAAGGGCCCTTTATAGGTCGCATTTTAACAGGTTATGGGCCCTGCCTAGCGACTTAATTCTGCTTTGCTGGCATTCTTGCTGCTGTCATCACTCTTGCTCTATCTCAGCTTTCAGAACCCTCATTTCCCTCACTCCATTCATTCCACTGGCCTCCATTCTTTTCAACTCGTTCCAATCACCCCTAACAATGCATCCAACTCGTTCTAACACTGCTGGCACCTCATATGCACTGTCAGGAGCTTCTACACCACTCAGTTCGCCTTCTAGAGCGTCCACATCTCCCATTTCACCCTCTTTCACAGTCCCATCATCCTCTCTTGCCTCATATGTCTCTCATTCTGCATCTTCAGCCTCTGCCCTATTCTCTGCCTCCCAGTTCGAAGCCCACACCTCCTGGAATGCTGACACTGGTGCATCAGCCCACATGACATTCCATCGTCACTGGATGCGAAATCTGAGGCCTCACAAAGTCGAAATAAGGCTGGCTGATGGCTCTGTTGTATACTCTGAGGGTGTAGGAACTGTTCGCTTCAATCCTGTAGTCAATGGACAGGAAATGCCCCCTCTAGAGTTCACTGATGTCCTCTATGTCCCTGCCCTCTGTACAAACCTATTTTCCGTCCTATTCCTCACTCTAAATCGCCATTTCACTGTTGCCATTGAGAAGGACACCCTGCACTTCATCAGGGACAACAAGATCCTCTTCCAAGCGAAGACTGGACCCTCTAATGCTGCTTATCTTGTTGGGGACTGTTAAAATGCGACCTATAAAGGGCCCTTGAGTCACACAGGACACAAGGGGACTGCAGAGGAGGATATAAGACTATATTGATTAAAGTAAAGGAGTACTACTCACCTGCAGAGGAGGATATAAGACTAAGGGCTATTTTTCCGTCCTCTGCAGGACATATCAACCTGACTAAGCTACCTAAATAAGGAAATACCATATGGAGTGATGTACAGACACATAAACACACTATAGTGGACGCTTCACCAGCAAATAAACACTCCCCTATGTCTGTGCATGTCTCCAGAACACTAACTGAACAAACCAAGCATTGTGGCACATTTCTGAACTTTGAAGCGGTCAAGTGCCTTGGTGAAGATGTCAGCAGCCATCTCCTCAGTTGCTACAAAGCTGGGACTGATGAGCCCATCTTGAACAGCATCCCTAAGCCAAAATAGACGAAGTGAAAGATGCTTCATCTTGCTGTGGTGCTCAGGGTTCTTGCTGACTGCAATGGCCGATTGATTGTCCATTTTGAGGAGTGAGGGACCACTGATAGGATAGCCAAGCTCCCCCATGAATTGGCGCATCCAGAGGATCTCCTTGCCCGCTTCAACAGCTGAGATGTGCTCTGCTTCAGTTGTGGACAAGGCAACCAAGGATTGCAACTTGGAACTCCATGAAACTGCTCCAGAACCAATCTTGACCACATATCCACCTGTGGACTTGCCATTGTCTGGATTTCCACCATGATCAGCATCAGAATAAGTGATGAAGGGTTCAGGTGAAGTGGAAGGCTTGTAGACGAGCTTGTGATCCATAGTACCCTTCAAATAGTGAAGCACATGCTTTGCAGCTTGCCAGTGAGCCAGGCCAGGATTGGAGTTGAATCTGGCAAGTACTCCGGCAGCATAGGTGATGTCTGGCCTTGTGGTGACTGCCAAGTACATCAGACAGCCTACAACAGAGAGGTAGGGGTACTGGCGCATTTCTGAGGCTTCTGAATCGTTCTGAGGACACATGGAGGTGGAAAGACGAGTTCCAGGGTTGAGAGGAGTTGAGACAGGCTTTGAATCGCTCAAGCCATGCTCATGAAGGAGGTTGGAGATGTACTGGCTCTGGGAGATGGAAAGGGAGCGATTAGGACGATCTCTGTGGATTTCTAGGCCTAGAAGCTGAGTGGTAGGGCCTAGATCTCGCAGTTTGAAGTGCTGGGAGAGTTCTTGAACGATTGAGTCGATCCTGGCTCCATCTTTGCAGGCAAGCGTGATATCATCGACAAACACAGGCATTAAGATCCTAACATCATCCCTGAGGAAGATGTAGAGCCCATGGTCGGATTGGACGCGTTTGAAGCCCATAGAACAGAGTACAGAGTGAAGGGTCTTGTTCCAGACCCTGCCTGCTTGCTTCAAGCCATAGAGCGACTTCTTTAGCTTACAGACATGATCTGGTCCGCCCACTTCAAATCCCTCAGGCTGCTGCATGTAGATCTCTTCCTCCAGAGTACCATTGAGATATGCATGAGAGATATCAATGGAGCGAAGTTCAAGGTCCTCCAGAGCTGCCAGAGCGAGTACAATGCGAATGGTGGAATAGCGAACTGTAGGAGCGAAGGTCTCCTTGAAATCAAAGCCAGGACGCTGAGAATAGCCCTTGGCCACCAATCTGGACTTGTAGCGATCCAGAGAGCCATCAGCATTGTGCTTGACCTTCATGAACCATCTGGAGCCTATTGCACGCTTCCCAGGGGGTAATTTCACGATCTCCCATGTGCCATTGACTCTGTGTGCCTCCATCTCTTCCTCACAAGCTTTGTGCCACAAATCAGCACCTGAGCGTCGCTGAGACTGCTTATAAGTAGTGGGTTCAGCTGTGGACGCTGAATTGGCCTGGATGAGGTCCAAGGGATCATCAGAGTCGTCTTCATCATCATCTGAAGACAAGACAACTGGTGTAGGCTCCCTTGGCTGTCTGTAACACTCTGGAACGGCCCATTGTTCAGGCAGCCACTCTTCTCTAGGACGTCTGAGGCGTTGAGGGCGAGAAGGAGGAGGTGGAAGAGGAGGACGACGAGCAGGAGGGGTAGAAGGCGACGGAGTGGAAGGGGGAAGTGACATATAAGTGGAGGGAGGTGAAGGAGAGTGAACAGAAGGACTTGGAGGCGAAATTGGAGGAGCAGAAGGCAAATCAGAAGCAGTAGACCCATCTCCCCATGAATTGGCTTCTGTGAGTCAATTGGAGCATTCAGAACGTCGTCTGAGATGTCTGGAAGTGTAAGGGAGGTTGTAGGCGACTCAAGGAGTGAATTGAGACGAGGGGGAGGTAGGGAGGGAGTTGAATGCCTCTGGAGCATGAAAAAGCGTTCATCAAAGTCAGCTCTTTCTGAAATGATAACTTTCTTTGAGACTGGGTTGTAAAACTTCCATCCCTTGTATCCTTGGGGGTATCCAATGAATACACACTTCTCCATGTGCGATCCAAGGCTCCCAAGTGGTCGCTTATCCCTCTGTATCAGCACATAGGCAGTGCAGCCCCAAACTCGAAGCATGGAGACATCTGGCTTTGTTCCATAGAAAGCCTGATAAGGGGTCGCCTCAGGGAGTGCTGAAGTGGCCAGCTTGTTGCTAGTGTGAATGAAAGCTGCCAGTGCTTCTCCCCAGAAGGCTGTAGGCATCCCAGACTCATAGAGCATTGATACAACACCTTCCTCCATCGTCCTATTAGCCCTCTCAGCTACACCATTCTGCTGAGGTCGATTTCTGACTGTGTGCTGCCTCTGGATGTTATTTATTGGTGAAGCATCCACTATAGTTTGTTTATGTGTCTGTACATCGCTCCTTTTGGTATTTCCATATTTAGGTAGCTTAGTCAGGTTGATATATCCTGCAGAGGACGGAAAAATAGCCCTTAGTCTTATATCCTCCTCTGCAGGTGAGTAGTATCCTTTTCCTTTAATCAATATAGTCTTATATCCTCCTCTGCAGTCCCCTTGTGTCCTCTGTGACTCAAGGGCCCTTATAAGGTCGCATTTTAACAGGTTATGGGCCCTGCCCTGCGCCTTTATTGATTTCAGCTGTCCTCCTTGCTGTCTACATCGCTCTGCTCTGTCCTAGCTCCTCACACACTTATTCCTATCATTTCATTCACTTCCATCCCTTTCCACTCTTCCCACTCGCTCAAATCGCTCAAATCTCTCCCATTCGCTCAATTACACCGCCTCCATCATGTCCGCTTCAAGAGACACTTCCATCGCCTCTATTGCTCCTCTCACAAGCGAAAACTATCGCCTCTGGGCTGATGATATCAAGTCCTGGCTACAGCTTAATGGCCTTTGGCGACTTGTTTCTGGCTCAGAGAAGAAGCCTACTGGCAAACCCGAAGTTCTGGACTCTAAGGGCAATGTACTCACCGCTGCAACGCCCCCAGATGAGGACAAACTTGAGAGATGGGAGGTCAAGGCTGAGAGAGCTGCTGGAGCCCTCAAAACAGCGATGTCTCATGAGCTCAGGGTGCTGATTAGGGACTGTGAAGACGACCCCATTGCTATCTGGGACACCCTCAAGGCCAACTTTGTGCAACAGCGAACTGCCCCTCGCTTCAATGCCTATCACACACTCCTTTCCACCCAGAAAGACGATTCTGAGTCCCTGGAATCGCTTATTAACAAGGTGGATGAGCAGATTAGGGTCATCAAGTCGCTTTCACCCCCTTCCTTCACCCTAGACAACCTCTATGATGAGCTAGCAGTTATGGCGATCATCAGAGCGCTTCCACAGTCCTTTGATGAAGTTGTGCGCACAATTTCGGTCCTGGACAAGTTTGACAAGCAATCTGTGATCCAATCGCTCAGGAACATGGATCAGACTCGCTCTAACCTCTCTGGAACGTCATCAGCGTTTTCAGCCGCTTCTGGACCCTCAAAATCGCGTTCTAAGGCGTCCACAACCCCCCATTCCTCTTCCTCCACTCACAACTCACAAGACAGCGCCTCTAGTCGCTCCAAATGCGAGTTCTGCTCTCGCCTTGGCCACAATGAGGCCAAGTGCTTCCTGAAGGAACGCCTAATGCGCCAACTTCACCCCCCTTCATCATCCACAGCCTCACCAGCCTCCACATCGTCTCATGCATCCCCAGCTGCCCCACAGTCCGCTTCAGTTGCATCAGCAAGTGCCTTCTTTTCTGCTCCCCAGTCCGAAGCTCACATTTGCTGGAATGCAGACACTGGCGCCTCAGCTCATATGACATTCAATCGGCATTGGATGCGAAATTTGAGGCCTCATAGAGTTGAAATTAGGCTGGCTGATGGTTCTGTGGTGTATTCTGAAGGGGTGGGCTCAGTGCGATTCAATCCTGTGGTTAATGGTCAGGAGATGGCGCCTCTAGAGTTCTCCAATGTCCTTTATGTTCCTGCTCTTTGCAGTAATCTATTCTCTGTGCTATATCTCACTGTTAATCGCCATTTCATCGTCTCCATTGAGAAGGACACCATGCACTTCATCAAGGACAACAGGATTGCCTTCCAAGCGAAGACTGGGGCTGCCAATGCTGCATATCTTGTGGGGGACACCATCCCTGTCGAAGAATTTGCCTCCCTTTCATCTGCTACCACTCTCCCACTAGACTGGGACCTCTGGCATCGTCGCCTTTGCCATCATCACCTTGCAGGCATCAAGAAGCTGCATTCAGGTAACCTAGTGACGGGTTTCAAGCTTGATTCACAAGCTGGCCCTGATCTGGTATGTGAAGCCTGCAAAGCTGGAAAGATGCATGCAGATCCCTTTCCAATTTCGTCCTCCAGAGCCTCAAAACTGCTCCAACTCGTCCACAGCGATGTCCATGGCCCTGTCAAGGTGCCTACACATCAAGGGTATCGCTACTGGGTGACTTTCATCGATGACTTCTCTCGCTTTAAGGCAGTTTACCTCCTTAAGCGAAAGTCAGAGACCTTTGCTGCATTCAAGCAGTTCAAGGCTTGGGCAGAGAATGTCACTGGGGCGAAACTGGGCACTCTGAGGGATGATAAGGGTGGGGAATACATGTCCAGAGAGTTCGAAGCGTTCTGCATTGACCATGGCATCCAGAGGCAGCACACTGTCAGGAATCGACCTCAGCAGAATGGAGTTGCAGAGAGAGCGAACAGAACGATGGAGGAAGGTGTTGTGTCGATGCTGCATGAGTCTGGAATGCCTACAGCTTTCTGGGGAGAAGCACTGGCCGCTTTTATTCACACTAACAACAAGCTGGCCACCCCAGCTCTCCCTGAGGCGACACCTTATCAGGTTCTCTATGGGACTAAGCCAGATCTCTCTATGCTTCGAGTTTGGGGCTGCACTGCTTATGTGCTGATACAGAGGGACAAGCGACCACTAGGGAGCCTTGGATCGCACATGGAGAAGTGTATATTCATTGGATACCCTCAGGGATACAAGGGCTGGAAGTTCTACAACCCAGTCTCAAAGAAGGTCATTATTTCAGAAAGAGCTGACTTTGATGAACACTTTTTCATGCTTAAGAAGCATTCAGTTCCCCTCCTACCTCCCCCTCGCCTCAATTCACTCCTTGAGTCGCCTACAACCTCCCTTACACTCCCAGACATCTCAGACGACGTTCTGGACGCTCCAATTGACTCACAGAAGCCAATTCATGGGGGAGATGGGTCCACTAGTTCTGATTTACCTTCTGTTCGTCCCATTTCGCCTCCAAGTCCTCCATTCCATTCCCAAACACCCCCTTCCACTTACCATTCACTTCCACCTGCCACTCCTTCGCCTGCACCTCCTCCAGTTCGCATTAACCTTCCTCCTCCTGCTCCCTCTCGTCCTCAACGCCTCAGACGTCCTAGAGATGAGTGGCTGTCAGAACAGTGGGCTGTTCCAGATCGTTACAAGCAGCCCAGGGAGCCAACACCAGCAATTGCCTCTTCAGACGAAGATGAGGACTCTGATGACCCTATTGATCTCATCCAGGCTGGTGCAGCTTCTACATCTGAACCCACATCTTACAGGCAGTCACAGCAACGCTCTGATGCTGATTTGTGGCACAAAGCTTGTGAGGAAGAGATGGAGGCTCATAGAGTCAATGGGACTTGGGAAGTCGTGAAATTGCCTCCTGGGAAGCGTGCCATTGGCTCCAGATGGTTCATGAAGGTGAAGCGCAATGCTGATGGCTCCCTGGATCGCTACAAGTCCAGATTGGTTGCCAAGGGCTATTCTCAGCGTCCTGGCTTCGATTTCAAGGAGACATTTGCTCCCACTGTTCGCTACTCCACCATTCGCATTGTACTCGCTCTGGCAGCTGTGGAGGACCTTGAACTTCGCTCCATTGACATCTCTCATGCATATCTCAATGGCACTCTGGAGGAAGAGATCTACATGCAGCAGCCTGAGGGATTTGAAGTGGGCGGACCAGATCATGTCTGTAAGCTAAAGAAGTCGCTCTATGGCTTGAAGCAAGCAGGCAGGGTCTGGAACAAGACCCTTCACTCTGTGCTCTGTTCTATGGGCTTCAAACGCGTCCAATCCGACCATGGGCTCTACATCTTCCTCAGGGATGATGTTAGGATACTAATGCCTGTGTTTGTCGATGATATCACGCTTGCCTGCAAAGATGGAGCCAGGATCGACTCAATCGTCCAAGAACTCTCCCAGCACTTCAAACTGCGAGATCTAGGCCCTACAACTCAGCTTCTAGGCCTAGAAATCCACAGAGATCGTCCTAATCGCTCCCTTTCCATTTCCCAGAGCCAGTATATCTCCAATCTCCTTCATGAGCATGGCTTGAGCGATTCAAAGCCTGTTTCCACTCCTCTCAACCCAGGAACTCGTCTTTCCACCTCCATGTGTCCTCAGAACGAAGCAGAAGCCTCAGAAATGCGCCAGTATCCCTACCTCTCTGTTGTAGGATGTCTGATGTACTTGGCAGTCACCACAAGGCCAGACATCGCCTATGCTGCCGGAGTCCTTGCCAGATTCAACTCCAATCCTGGTCTGGCTCACTGGCAAGCTGCAAAGCATGTGCTTCGCTATTTGAAGGGTACTATGGATCACAAGCTCGTCTACAAGCCTTCCACTTCGCCTGAGCCCTTCATCACTTATTCTGATGCTGATCATGGTGGAAATCCGGACAATGGCAAGTCCACAGGTGGATATGTGGTCAAGATTGGTTCTGGAGCGGTTTCATGGAGTTCCAAGTTGCAGTCTTTGGTTGCCTTGTCCACAACTGAAGCAGAGCACATCTCTGCTGTTGAAGCGGGCAAGGAGATCCTCTGGATGCGTCAATTCATGGGGGAGCTTGGCTATCCAATCAATGGGCCTTCACTCCTCAAAATGGACAATCAATCGGCCATTGCAGTCAGCAAGAACCCAGAGCACCACAGCAAGATGAAGCACCTGTCACTTCGTCTATTTTGGCTTAGGGATGCTGTACAAGATGGTCTTATCAGTCCCAGCTTTGTAGCAACTGAGGAGATGGCTGCTGATATCTTCACCAAGGCACTTGACCGCTTCAAGGTGCAGAAATGTGCTGGTATGCTTGGTTTGTTCAGTTAGTGTTCTGGAGACATGCACAGACATGGGGGAGTGTTATTTATTGGTGAAGCATCCACTATAGTTTGTTTATGTGTCTGTACATCGCTCCTTTTGGTATTTCCATATTTAGGTAGCTTAGTCAGGTTGATATATCCTGCAGAGGACGGAAAAATAGCCCTTAGTCTTATATCCTCCTCTGCAGGTGAGTAGTATCCTTTTCCTTTAATCAATATAGTCTTATATCCTCCTCTGCAGTCCCCTTGTGTCCTCTGTGACTCAAGGGCCCTTATAAGGTCGCATTTTAACACTGGATGCCATGGTCAATGCAGAACACTTCAAACTCCCTAGACATTTACTCCCCACCCTGATCATCCCTGAGAGTGCCCAGTTTCGCTCCAGTGACATTCTCAGCCCAAGCTTTGAACTGCTTGAAAGCAGCAAATGTCTCAGATTTTTGCTTAAGTAGATAAACTGCCTTAAAGCGAGAGAAGTCATCGATGAAAGTCACCCAGTAGCGATACCCTTGATGTGTAGGCACCTTGACAGGGCCATGGACATCGCTGTGGACGAGTTGGAGCAGTTTTGAGGCTCTGGAGGACGAAATTGGAAAGGGATCTGCTGTTATTTATTGCTGAAGTGTCCACTATAGTTTGTTTATGTGTCTGTACATCGCTCCTTTTGGTATTTCCTTATTTAGGTAGCTTAGTCAGGTTGATATATCCTGCAGAGGACGGAAAAATAGCCCTTAGTCTTATATCCTCCTCTGCAGGTGAGTAGTATCCTTTTACATTAATCAACACAGTCTTATATCCTCCTCTGCAGTCCCCTTGTGTCCTGTGTGACTCAAGGGCCCTATATAGGTCGCATTCTAACAGGTTATGGGCCCTGCCTAGTGACTTAACTCTGCTTTGCTGGCATTCTTGCTGCTGTCTTTACTCTTGCTCTATCTCAGCTCTCAGAAACCACATTCCCCTCACTCCATTCACTCCACTTGCCTCCATTCTTTTCAACTCGTTCTAATCACCCCTAACAATGCATCCAACTTGTTCTATCGCTTCTGGCACCTCCTATGCACTGTCAGGAGCATCTACACCCTTCAGTTCGCCCTCTAGAGCGTCCACAAGTCACAATTCAGCCTCTGTCACTATCCCCTCATCCTCTCCTGCTCCACAAGCTTCTACCTCTGCTTCATCAGCATCTGCCTTCTTCTCTGCCTCCCAGTTCGAAGCTCACACCTCCTGGAATGCTGATACTGGTGCTTCAGCCCATATGACATTTCATCGTCACTGGATGCGAAATCTGAGGCCTCACAAAGTCGAAATAAGGCTGGCTGATGGCTCTGTTGTATACTCTGAGGGTGTAGGCAATGTTCGCTTCAATCCTGTAGTCAATGGACAGGAAATGCCCCCTCTAGAGTTCACTGATGTCCTCTATGTCCCAGCCCTTTGTACAAATCTGTTTTCCGTCCTATTCCTTACTCTAAATCGCCACTTTACTGTCCCTATTGAGAAGGACACCCTGCACTTCATCAGGGACAACAAAATCCTCTTCCAAGCGAAGACTGGACCCTCCAATGCAGCCTATCTTGTTGGGGACACCATTCCTGTGGAGCAGTTTGCCTCACTCTCTTCTGCCACCACCCTCCCCTTGGACTGGGACCTCTGGCATCGTCGCCTTTGCCATCATCACCTTGCAGGCATCAAGAAGCTGCTCTCAGGTAACCTGGTGACGGGTTTCAAGCTTGATTCACAAGCTGGCCCTGATCTGGTATGTGAAGCCTGCAAAGCTGGCAAGATGCATGCAGATCCCTTTCCAATTTCGACCTCCAGAGCCTCAAAACTGCTCCAACTCGTCCACAGCGATGTCCATGGCCCTGTCAAGGCGCCTACACATCAAGGGTATCGCTACTGGGTGACTTTTATCGATGACTTCTCTCGCTTTAAGGCAGTCTACCTACTCAAGAGAAAGTCAGAGACCTTTGTGTTAAAATGAGACCTATAAAGGGCCCTTGAGTTACACAGGACACAAGGGGACTGCAGAGGAGGATATAAGACTGTATTGATTAATGGAATAGAGTACTACTCACCTGCAGAGGAGGATATAAGACTAAGGGCTATTTTTCCGTCCTCTGCAGGATATATCAACCTGACTAAGCTTCCTAAATAAGGAAATACCAAAAGGAGCGATGTACAGACACAAAAATAAACAATAGTGAACGCTTAAGCAACAAATAACAATATAAGTGGATGGAGGTGAAGGAGAGTGAACAGAAGGACTTGGAGGCGAAATTGGAGGAGTAGAAGGCAAATCAGAAGCAGTAGACCCATCTCCCCCATGAATTGGCTTCTGTGAGTCAATCTGAGCGTCCAGAACGTCATCTGAGATGTCTGGGAGTGTAAGAGAGGTGTTAGGTGACTCAAGCAGTGAATTGAGGCGAGGGGGAGGTAGGGAGGGAACTGAATGCCTCTGGTGTTATTTGTTGCTGAAGCGTCCACTATAATGTGTTTATGTGTCTGTACATCGCTCCATTTGGTATTTCCTTATTTAGGTAGCTTAGTCAGGTTGATATATCCTGCAGAGGACGGAAAAAATAGCCCTTAGTCTTATATCCTCCTCTGCAGGTGAGTAGTACTCTATTCCATTAATCAATACAGTCTTATATCCTCCTCTGCAGTCCCCTTGTGTCCTGTGTGACTCAAGGGCCCTATATAGGTCGCATTATAACATCTGGAGCATGAAAAAGTGTTCATCAAAGTCAGCTCTTTCTGAAATAATGACCTTCTTTGTGACTGGGTTGTAGAACTTCCAGCCCTTGTAGCCTTGAGGGTATCCAATGAAAACACACTTCTCCATGTGCGATCCAAGGCTCCCAAGTGGTCGCTTATCCCTCTGTATCAGCACATAGGCAGTACAGCCCCAAACTCGAAGCATAGAGAGATCTGGCTTGTTGCCATAGAAAGCCTGATAAGGTGTCGCCTCAGGGAGAGCTGAAGTGGCCAGCTTGTTGCTAGTGTGAATGAAAGCTGCCAGTGCTTCTCCCCAGAAGGCTGTAGGCATCCCAGACTCATAGAGCATCGATACAACACCTTCCTCCATCGTCCTATTAGCCCTCTCAGCTACACCATTCTGCTGAGGTCGATTTCTGACAGTGTGCTGCCTCTGGATGCCATGGTCAATGCAGAACACTTCAAACTCCCTGGACATGTACTCCCCACCCTTATCATCCCTCAGAGTGCCCAGTTTCGCTCCAGTGACATTCTCAGCCCAAGCTTTGAACTGCTTGAAGGCACCAAAGGTCTCTGACTTTCTCTTGAGTAGGTAGACTGCCTTAAAGCGAGAGAAGTCATCGATAAAAGTCACCCAGTAGCGATACCCTTGATGTGTAGGTGCCTTGACAGGGCCATGGACATTGCTGTGGACGAGTTGGAGCAGTTTTGAGGCTCTGGAGGTCGAAATTGGAAAGGGATCTGCATGCATCTTGCCAGCTTTGCAGGCTTCACATACCAGATCAGGGCCAGCTTGTGAATCAAGCTTGAAACCCGTCACCAGGTTACCTGAATGCAGCTTCTTGATGCCTGCAAGGTGATGATGGCAAAGGCGACGATGCCAGAGGTCCCAGTCCAAGGGGAGGGTGGTGGCAGAAGAGAGTGAGGCAAACTGCTCCACAGGAATGGTGTCCCCAACAAGATAAGCAGCATTAGAGGGTCCAGTTTTCGCTTGGAAGAGGATCTTGTTGTCCCTGATGAAGTGCAGGGTGTCTTTCTCAATGGCAACAGTGAAATGGCAATTTAGAGTGAGGAATAGGACGGAAAATAGGTTTGTACAGAGGGCAGGGACATAGAGGACATCAGTGAACTCTAGAGGGGGCATTTCCTGTCCATTGACTACAGGATTGAAGCGAACAGTTCCTACACCCTCAGAGTAGACAACAGAGCCATCAGCCAGCCTTATTTCGACTTTGTGAGGCCTCAGATTTCGCATCCAGTGACGATGGAATGTCATGTGGGCTGATGCACCAGTGTCAGCATTCCAGGAGGTGTGGGCTTCGAACTGGGAGGCAGAGAATAGGGCAGAGGCTGAAGATGCAGAATGAGAGACATATGAGGCAAGATAGGATGATGGGACTGTGAAAGAGGTTGAAATGGGAGATGTGGACGCTCTAGAAGGGGAACTGAGTGGTGTAGAAGCTCCTGACAGTGCATATGAGGTGCCAGCAGTGTTAGAACGAGTTGGATGCATTGTTAGGGGTGATTGGAACGAGTTGAAAAGAATGGAGGCCAGTGGAATGAATGGAGTGAGGGAAATGAGGGTTCTGAAAGCTGAGATAGAGCAAGAGTGATGACAGCAGCAAGAATGCCAGCAAAGCAGAATTAAGTCGCTAGGCAGGGCCCATAACCTGTTAAAATGCGACCTATATAGGGCCCTTGAGTCACAGAGGACACAAGGGGACTGCAGAGGAGGATATAAGACTATATTGATTA
The DNA here is from genome assembly GCA_025769895.1 of Lactarius psammicola. Lineage (NCBI taxonomy): Eukaryota > Fungi > Basidiomycota > Agaricomycetes > Russulales > Russulaceae > Lactarius > Lactarius psammicola. Next base: position 41,199 of record WTXK01000251.1, read on the forward strand.
AAGTAAAAGGATACTACTCACCTGCAGAGGAGGATATAAGACTAAGGGCTATTTTTCCATCCTCTGCAGGATATATCAACCTGACTAAGCTACCTAAATAAGGAAATCCCAAATGGAGTGATGTACAGACACATAAACACATTATAGTGAACACTTAAGCAACAAATAACAAGGTTGGTGTTTGTTCCGATGACACATACATATGTTTCTAGTCCAACGATTGCTGTCATGCTGTATCGAAGGTGAACAATAGATGACTTACCTTATAGAGTTGTTCTTTGTGGGTACGGCCATTGCATTCAACACTTTCTGTTTCTTGTTCGTTGTTGCCGGTGTGTTATTGTCAGCCTTTTGTTTCTTGGTCTTGGTTTGGTCAAGGTATGCGTTGGGGGAGGTCGTGTCAGGAGTTGGACCAGCATTGTGATTGTTGTGGTCGGGGTTGGCGCCATTGGTCGTTGTGGCTCCATGGGTTGCTGGGTCTAGAACGGAATCTGTGGTAGCTCCCATGTTAGTGGCATTCGTGGAAGCACTGATTGAGGTGGATGGCGCAGGGGCACTGCTGTTATTTGTTGGTGAAGCGTCCACTATAGTGTGTTTATGTGTCTGTACATCGCTCCATATGGTATTTCCTTATTTAGGTAGCTTAGTCAGGTTGATATATCCTGCAGAGGACGGAAAAATAGCCCTTAGTCTTATATCCTCCTCTGCAGGTGAGTAGTACTCTTTTACTTTAATCAATATAGTCTTATATCCTCCTCTGCAGTCCCCTTGTGTCCTGTGTGACTCAAGGGCCCTTTATAGGTCGCATTTTAACAACTGCAGGTGATACTATGTGAGCTGTGCCTCGGTTTATGGATAAAGCAACATTACAATGGATCAATGAGAGCTGATGTTGCTGAAGTGCATATATCTGCAGACTGAAACGGGAATCTTATCAAACTGAGCGATGACCTAATCAGTGGAGGCTTACTGAACCCTCTGACAGTGTGGGCGTATTCTGGGTCCCCCAAGCCGCTGGGTCATCTGCACTGCAGTCAGTGTCTATGTTGCTGTCCTTGTTATGCTGTTCCGGGTCTTCCACATCAAGATCGTCGTCGCTGCTCTCTATGCCTGCATCGGGAGCACTATTGTCCTTGGTACACTCAAGGGGATCATCGTCATTGGCCTTGGTATGTTCACTGGGATCATCGTCGCTGTCCTCAATGTGGTGTTCCCCTGTATAAGGATCATCGTCTTCCATTTGTAAAAGATTTGGGTTCTCGAGGACTTGTTTACAGCGCTCTTCATCGCACTTGGTCTGGTCCTTGTCTGTGTCGGTGGAGTTCTTCTCCGTCTTTGGTGGTAGGTGTTTGTTCCTATACCAGGATGGGTAGGACTTCGTCGACCACTCCCGGAGCTTCCATTCTCCATCGTCACACAGAAGGAGGAATTCATGGGCCTTGTCAGCGAGCATTGTTTGCGAGAAGTAATCCCATGCATTCTTCAAAATCTTACCAAATGTCTCTGGAGCCAGTCCATTCTTGTCAAGGGTGCGCCACAGCATCCATGCCTTCTGGCTCATCTCGGCGACTGCAGACTTGTCGACTGGGGTGCCATCTTGATTCTCCAAGTAAAAATGTGCTGTGTGATCTTCCTCATCGTCGCTTTCTCGGGGTGGGCGCCCTCGCTTCTGCTTGACCTGAACTGATGTTGCTGTGCCATCTGTCTCTCCTTGATTTTGTTTTCATGCCATGCTGGTGTATTCTCTCCGCACCCAGTAGTTGAGTGCAGGGTTATCTGTTTGGAGCTTGAGTGCTTGTTTTGGTGGGAGGATCTCCGACGAGATGCTCAAGAAACCACCATCACTCTTGTGCTTGTTGTCATGATATTCTTTGGCAAAAAGGTGAAGTGCTTCCCTGGATAGCACAAGTCACGCATGTAACCAGGATGGTATAGCGTGTAGACACACTTACTTGAGTGTCCTGTTTTCCACTTTTAGGTCGCCATTCTCTTTTGTCTGGTTGGCGATCGCTTCTTGGAGCCTCTCGATCTCCGTAGCCCTCTGTTTGGTGATCATCTTGGTGCGTAAGAAATGTCTGTTTACTTCAAGCATCTTTTCTGATGCATTTGTGACTACCTCCGACAAATCAGAAGACTGTGACCCGTTAGTAGTTTGTGTATGAAGCTCGGGAGTGGACGCACATAGCCTCCATACGTACTTGCACTGGTATGCAAGCAAGGGTCTATGTTACTCGGAAAATTGAAGGACGTGTGTGCTGCCATGACGGGCTTGATAGTGGGTGTCAAGAAAATCGAAGATATGAATTCCAATGTGTATGAGAGCGGTGAGTTTGGCTATTTTTGTCTTCCCATATAAATACACTAAGTCAATACCTTGCAGGTATTATTGTCACCCTTCGCCGTGTATTATGTCCTCACATGAAAAAATCCCAACTCATTTCTTATCCACTGAGGAAGCTCTGGCCACCCAGACTCTGCACAAGGCAACTCTACAGGACCTCATATGTGCGAAGAATTATGCTATCTTGCATATTCTACACAAGCGCAATGAGCTCTTGCGCGAATGGTATGTCTTTTTATATTCTCAGACTTCCCACTGGGCTCATTTTATTATCCTCAAGAAACTCCCTGCGCGGAGATGACACCGAGTTCCCCCATTACGATTACATCAGCCCTCCCGAAGACAGTACTCTTCCGTATACTGCCTTGTGGATTGACGGCAAGTGTCATGTCCTTCAGTTCTGTGTGAGTAGGCCATCATGGGCCCGGTATCCTGTTGATGTGAGTACTTTATTTTGTAGCTCTTTCTCCCAGGCTTATCATATGTAGAGGCGTCAATTTGATGTCAGCACGCAAACTGAAGACGCTGACACTACTCTTGCGGAGATCAACCCTCTGGACATAGACAGCAAACCAAGCGACGAACACATGGCCAGAAAAAGGAAGGCCTCCAAGTAGGTACAGACATTCGGACACTGACAGTGACGACAATCTCATGGCGATGAGTGACACTTGTCATGCCTACCACTCCATCTCTCTGCTATTTAGTCTACGTATATAGTACAGGCCGCCTTTGTACTTAAGTCACTAGTTCTGATCTGAATAGAGCGCGTTCACGTCACCACTTCCGGACAATACCAAATAATGCTTTGTATACACAACAACGTCCGACATTATATATACAAATTGTCTACACACTGTCATCGTTATCATCGAATAGACCACCGTCAGAGAGGGGCGCAAGCTCAATATAAGTGTGCCGCATGAGGGAGAACTTCCCTGTCTCTAATGTGACCATCCTTGAGTTACTTGCATTTCTGGGAACATGGAGACGACGGAGAGAATAGACGTGACTGGCACGATAACAAGCCCTTCGGGACCTGCCAGTCTTTCACAAAGATAAACTGTACTGCTAGAGTCTGAAAGAATATTGGCGTCTGGAAGAGAAAACAGAGAAACCAATGCCAGGGGGTGCCGAGTATCACCAAAGCAAATACAGAAATAAAACCGTACGTTTCCTATGCGCATGGTACCATTGTGAGTGAGCTGTGTTGTGATTGTTAACACTGGAATGGACGCTATATAAAAAGTGGACTCACCTCAACACAGGATGTTCGATGATATTTGCCAGAGATGCTGGACTCGTGCCAAATTGAACGCGCCTTCTGTCCATTAGGAAGTCGCAGTTTGGCCCATCGACAGATTGCGTTTGGCCACGAGTCTCTATTTGGCCATCCCTGCATGTCCCAATACATCTTAAGGGCATTGTACTCATCTTCCATGAGCGGCGAGGGATATTCCTCGCAACGTGGTACGAAGACATATCCAGGGGCCTCTTCAAATTCGCGCGTGCTGTTTGATTGCGAAGAACCACCGCCAACTTCAAATTTGATACGTGGAAACCAAGCACAGAGTGAATTGACTTGTGCACGTATGATAGCCCGCTGTGTCAGATTTGCAAACATGTTGCGGTCCTGTCGTATTTCCCAACCAAGGTTTCCAATTGCGGTCTCCAGCGTCCATTGAGCATAGCACACCAGGGGTCCAGCCCGAAAAGTCTCCGGCCCAATATGAGTTAAGAGATGCACGCTTTGACGCACAAAGTGCACGTGTGACTCCATACGTTGATAATACAGCTCTTCAAATTCATAGACGAATTCCATGAGCAACTGATGGCCATGGAGGAGGTCTTGATGATGTATAGCGTGGCGCTGAAGAATACGAATACCGGCAACTAGCTTGCAGAAGTTGAGCCAGTATTTGCGAGGGAGGATATGCCGGAATAAAGTGGGACCCAGACCATAGAGATACTGTTGGAACTCCCAAGCCTTATAGCCAGTATTTAGCTTCTTAGCAGGGTCTCGAGGAGCTCGTCCAAACGACGAGGGGATGAAAGGCACCGCCCTTACAACAGTTTCCCCATGCGTGTTCCATAGGGCATTGTTCTTGTAGAAAACGGCCCAATCCCATGTAGACCTGTCATCTGGTTCGAAGACATTGAGTTTACCAGTCCAAAGCTTCAAGAACAAGTCAGGGTCGTTCAGTACAGTCAAGTGCATGATATCCATAGTAAATATATTTGGAACGGGGAGCGGTTGGTGGGGGAGACCACTGAACAGGGTCTGTTTGCAAAGACCCACGTCAAGCCGGCGAGCCCTATAGTCCGCCTGAGTAGTGGCCGAGAGCAAGTACTTGAGATGTCTTGTATATTTTTGAGGGAGTTCGCTACGAAAGAGACCCAGATCATCTACGCGCACATCAGGATGGGTACACCCCATAACTTCATAGTTACGTGGACGGGTCATAGCGGGATAATAATGACCGTCACCTGTGCGACACCGACTGGGCATGTTGCAGTAAAGCTGGCACCCATATTTCCCGCTATGACCAACCATTCCAGTCATAGCCGCACTGCCAACGCTATCAGCTGTCCCAAAGATAATACTAGGTACAGAGCGAGAAATGTGAGCATCTAGGAAGGCGTCATAGACCTTGAGACCCTCGTGCTGAAGGGCTGCCACATGAAAGAGGGATGGGAACAAAAACGAGTCAATATCCCCTGGCTTATTTGGACCTGGGATGATGGCACCAGGGATGACGAATTTTTTCTTGTAGCGAAGCTCGGGCGGAAGGTTGTGGATCACCCAGATAAAAACCCAAGCCTCAGAGGGCTGGTCAGGACGAAGCTGTGCACCATCTATAGAAAGCTGTAGCGCGATGTCGGATTTTCGAAAAGACCCAGACTTCCAGGCATTGAGTAGGTCCTTCCCACAAGAGGTGTCGTCATATCTGTCAAGTCGACCATCATGACGCTGTGCATAATCGATATTTTCAGCAAGACGCTTTTCCAGATAGTGCATATTCTCAGCTATGTCAGGAGAGCCATAAAAGGCCTGTATCACCGGCCTGATGGGTATTGTTGCGAATCGTTTACGAGGATCTGTAGTACCCAGGACATAGCAAGGTGTACCACAACGCGGACATGTATCGAGTTTGTCATAAGGCCCAGTATATGCAATACACGAGTTGACACACATATCGTGCTCCAATGGCACAACCCCAGAGAGCCAGTGGAGATGACACTTTGCTTGGTCAAAGGACAGAAATACTCCTGCAGGGTTATCGAGCAGCTTGATTTCTCGAGTGGTGTCGTAGTGAGCCCTAGACGCAGTGGCATTATTGATAAAATGCCTCAAACTTCATAGGAGAGGGGATGGATCCTCAAGATCGACAACTGGACCAGGATCCCGCAAACTTTCAATGTCCTCGTGTTGCATACCAGATTTCTCCAAAGTAGCAGATCTGAGCAGTTGAATAAAATGCTGTGTCGTCTGCAGGTCTGGAAGGTGTATGATGCTCGCATCATCTTTGTCCTGATCAAGGGGTTCCAGTCGTATACGCTCTTGATGTCCAGCCTGAGTCCCAGAAGCATCAAGATTAACACCAGAGAAATCCCCAGTATCAGAGTCATTCAGTGAATCACAACGAGCTTCAGAATCGGGTGGACCATTGTCAGCGACCTGAGTAGATGTACTGGGCTCCCCAAGAGAAGGCTGACTTTGATGCACATCCGGTACCAACTACAGGGCCAAGATCTGGTCAATCCAAAAGGAATAACAACACACAGAAGTATGAGACCTGTCTGCGTGCCAATCCACAGGAAACTCCATGATCTCGCACACTTTCATGCACAGGCACCCTAGACGAGTCTGGATTATCCCCGACTGCACGCAGGTAGTTTGCAAGCTGATATCCTGCAATGCGTTCAAGTACTAAGGTGCGCCTTGGCATGTTAATAGAAGCAGAAGACCAATACATATACAGTGGAGGAAATCAATATATATTGCGTCGATAAAATGAGATTTCGGGTCTCAGAGAGACGCTCTGAGTCGAAAGGGTATTATGTAAACTATAGAAGTCGTAACTAAAAGATATTATATACAGACTTCCCACTGGGCCTCAAATTTTGCATCCAATGCCAATTGAATGTCATATGAGCTGAGGCGCCAGTGTCCACATTCCAGCAAGAGTGAGCTTTGGACTGGGGAGCAGAAAAGAAGGCACTTGCTGATGCAACTGAAGCAGACTGTGGGGCAGCTGGGGATGCATGAGATGATGTGGAGGCTGGTGAGGCTGTGGAGGATGAGGGGGGGTGAAGTTGGCGCATTAAGCGTTCTTTCAGGAAGCACTTGGCCTCATTGTGGCCAAGGTGAGAGCAGAACTCGCATTTGGGGCGACTAGAGGTGCTGTCTTGTGAGTTGTGGGTGGAAGAAGAGGAATGGGGGGGTTGTGGACGCCTTAGAACACGATTTTGAGGTTGCAGAAGTGGCTGAAAATGCAGATGACGTTCCAGAGAGGTTAGAGCAACTCTGATCCATGTTCCTGAGCAATTGGATTACAGATTGCTTGTCAAACTTGTCCAGGACCGAAATTGTGCACACAACTTCATCAAAGGACTGTGGAAGCGCTCTGATGATCACCATAATAGCTAGCTTGTCATAGAGGTTGTCTAGGGTGAAGGAGGGGGTAAAAGCGACTTAATGATCCTAATCTGTTCCTCAACCTTGTTAATAAGCGATTCCAGGGACTCAGAATCATCTTTCTGTTAAAATGCGACCTATAAAGGGCCCTTGAGTCACAGAGGACACAAGGGGACTGCAGAGGAGGATATAAGACTAAGGGCTATTTTTCCGTCCTCTGCAGGATATATCAACCTGACTAGGCTACCTAAATATGGAAATACCAAAAGGAGCGATGTACAGACACATAAACAAACTATAGCAGACGCTTCAGCAATAAATAACAGGGTGGTGGCAGAAGAGAGTGAGGCAAATTGCTCCACAGGAATGGTGTCCCCAACAAGGTAGGCAGCATTAGAGGGTCCAGTCTTTGCTTGGAAGAGGATCTTGTTGTCCCTGATGAAGTGCAGGGTGTCCTTCTCAATGGCAACAGTGAAATGCTGATTTAGAGTGAGGAATAGGATGGAAAAGAGGTTTATACAAAGAGCTGGGACATAGAGGACATCAGTGAACTCTAGAGGGGGCATTTCCAGTTCATTGACCACAGGATTGAAGCGATTAGTGCCTACACCTTCAGAGTAGACAACAGAGCCATCAGCCAGCCTTATTTCGACTTTGTGAGGCCTTGGATTTCGCATCCAGTGACAATGGAATGTCATGTTAGCTGAAGCACCAGTGTCAGCATTCCAGGAGGTGTGAGCTTTGAACTGGGAGGCAGAGAAGAAGGCAGATGCTGATGATGCAGAGCTAGAGGCTTGTACAGCAAGATATGATAAGAGGACAGTGGAAGAGGCTGAAATGAGAGTTGTGGACCCTTTAGGAGGTGAACTGAGGGGTATAGAGGCTCCTTAGAGTGAATAGGAGGTTCCAGAAGTGATAAAGCAAGTTGGATGCATGATGAGGAGTGATATGAATGAGTGGAAGTGATTGGATGTGCATCCCTTCTTAACCTCTTACCACCACCATCTCTTTTTATTTGGCTGTGGTTCTGCACTCTTCCCTCACATTATTGGAGATAACAACTGAAATACCTCTCAACCTCCTCATTGTCTTTAAGTCTAGAGCTCTATGGAGCAATATAATAACAATATGCCCTCAACACCATTGGGGAAACTGCCCCCTTGGTTGACACCCATTATTCCCCATTCACCTATCAACCTGAGTGATGTTAATAGTCAGCTCCTCAACATCAACACCCCAGAAATCATGCCCACCACACCATCGTCATGGGATCTGACACCAGGTGATGTTACACAAGGAACAGCAGAGAGACAAGGGACTCTGTCTAACCTTTTGCCACATATTACCACCATTACACAAGATACTCTGGAAGACAGTTGCATGGCTTCATGTTATGTCACAGTAGGGACGTTCACCTGATGTGGGTAAAGGTCAACACTAGTCCGCTAACAAAACACTAAGAGGTCTGGATTGGGGTTCAAGTACTAAGTTCAATGAGGACTTAGAGAGTTCCTAATGATGAGTAGATCACCTCACAAGTCAGATGACTTAGAGAAGACCTTTAAGTGGATCAGACAGAGGGGAGGGGTTCAAAGACTGCTATGTTCAATATACTGTATGGTACAAGAAGTCAAGTCTGAGGCTTAGGGCCAAAGACCAGTCTGTACTTATAGACTACAAGAACAATAGAGTCACACAGACAATAGCTGTCACTTGGACAATAGGGTCACTTGGACAATGGGTAACAGGAACAATAGGTGTCCGTAGTCATAGTGAGTCAGAGATAAACTATGATGTCACCAAAGAACATAGCGCACTAGAGGACAATAAGGTCCCCTAGTCATACCGAGTCATGTGTCATGAACAATAGGCACTCTGAGTCATACAGTAAAGCACATGCCTGCAAAGGCCATGTGCAGTCAGTTACGTGCCATGACAATAGGCACTCTGAGTCATAAGGTAAAACACATGCTCCATCCAGAGTCATGTAGAGTCAGAGAAACGAACAGAGACAAGAAAATAAATTTGAACTGCCAGGGACATAACACAATCCCCTGTTCAGGCATGAAGTCACGCCAGACTTTACCTTGTCAGCTCCAATCGCTTGTCTTGAGGTGTCCATCCCCACTATGGCAATAGTGTGGGGTGGGTCCTGTTTCATTGAGGTGCTGAATATCCCTGCAGGCATAACTCCTCTGCAATTTTGGTCCTCAGATTCCTCCACTCCCAACTTCTGAGTGGAGACCACACCTTCCTTCATCCTCTAGCCATCTTGGGTCGATGGCCTGCGTGCACTCCTAGGTTACCCAAACCTCCAGTTTGGGTGTACCCACCAACAAGCTGCAGTTCCATTCCAAGAGAGCCTTGTCTTGCCCAGCCAAGTCTTCATCCACCAAGTCCACATCTGGGTCGATAGTTCCCTGCAATCCCAAGGGCAACCATTCCAGATGGTCCTTGTCATCCTTGCATCGTGCCAGCATTTGGGTTCTTGACCTGCTGTTGCTGGCCCCTTCTACTCTAGGACCTCCCTGGTCCATCATGATAGACTGAGGGGTGCTACAGTCAACAATGGTGGTCAGGGTTTGGGCCCTCCTCTTTGAGACCATTGGTGTGCTCATAGTGGGTTCTGTTGAGGGGATCAGCAATTTTGCTGAGACCGTTGGTTCTGGTGAAGTGGCCACCTTCGAGGGGATCAAATAGAGGGATGCTGCCTCCCTGGGAGTGGAGACAGCATGGGGGGTGTTGGGTGCTAACTATGGGGATACAGAGGGAGAGGGGACAGTGGTGGGAGCAGTGAAGAAGGGAGACATTGCAGGCCAGTGATGGTTGGTGGGAGAGGTGATGGTTACCCTTAGATGAGTTTCCTCTCTTCCTTTTATCCTCTTCAACTTGCTTTTGAGTCTCTGCTTGAATTCTGCTATCAGGTCATCTGCATGTAAATTTTCCTTTGGCTCCCACAAGTTGTCACTGCTTGGGTATCCCTTCCACTTGACTAGGAAGTGCATCTTGTGCCCTCTTCCTCTTGGCTGTGCATCCAGAATCTTCTTGACTTCGTATTCTGGTTCTCCATCAACTAGATCAGGTGGTGGATGGGTAAAGTTTGGCCCATGTAGTTCCATCTCCTTGTATGGTGTTATGAGATTCGCATGAAACACATTGTGGATCTTTCATTGCTGAGGTAACTTCACTTGGTATACTGCTTCCAACAACTGTTCCAGAATCTTGAATGGCCTGTGTCTCTTTGGTCCAAGTTTGGCTGCAGGGTACAGGGTCTTGATGTTCGTTCCCTCTATCCAAACTTGATCTCCTTTCTTGTATGGCTTAAAACATCCATTCCCTTTGTTTCCCAAAGCCATAGCCTTCTGAGCCCACATGATGTTCCATAGTGCTTCATCTTAGGCTTGATCCAGTTTTAAAGTCTGGTTTCCACCAATGGCATGTAACTGTGGGTTGGCCACTCAACTTTTGGTGTGTATCCCATGACCAAGTCAAATGGGGTCTTCTTTGTTGTCGCATTTGGCCACTGATTATGCACAAATTCTGTGAATGGCAGCCACTTGCTCCAATCGTCTTGTTGTTCATCACATCAGAACCTGAGGTACTGTTCCAACCATTGGTTCGTTCACTCTGACTGTCCATCAGTCCAAGGGTGGTACACAGTAGAGATGTTCTGGTGGATCTTGAGGGCTTCACATAATCCTCTGGCATACTTTGATGTAAAGTGGGTATCTTGGTCCAAGATAATCTTCTTCGGCACTCTGAACCAGGGATAGACATATTTCAAATAGAGCCCAGCCACACCTTCCGTGGTGATTGATTCCTTGCAAGGTATGAATATAGCCGCCTTGCTGCAATTATGGTCTGTGATGGTGAGAATCATGTTGTAACCATGCAATTCTGGCAACTTCATGATGAAGTTCATGGCTACTGTCTGGAAGGGTAGCACATGTTCAGGGGTAATGGGGATCATTGCAGGTTTCAGAGGTCTTGTGTTGGCTTTGTTGGCTTGGCAAGCAGTGCATCTCTTGACATATTGCTCGACATCTTGTTTCATGTTGGGCCACCATACGTCGTGCTTTGCTACCTTGTAGGTATTTGAAATTCTTGGGTGTCCAGCCGATGGGGTATCGTGGTAAAAGTGAATTACCCCCTGCTTCAGATTGTTGTCTCTGGCAACAACAATCCAGTCTTCCTTCCACCAGATTGAGTTTAGCTTAATTAATTGGTAGATATTGGTCCATCCCTCAAGCTGGACCTGGCTGTCTCGGTTCTCCTGCTGGTCCTTCTCAATCATATCTTGCAATGATTGATACTGATCTGGATCAATTCCCATGCAATAGCATTCCCACTCCCATGGATTATTGGGGTTCACTTCTTCACTTCCTGCGATCTGTGCATAGGCCTGGCTAAAGAACTTAGGTGGTAACACCACAAGTTGCTTATTATCGCCATTGCCTTCATCATAGTCAGGGCGTTGGGACCAGTGGTGTGCTGGTCGCCAACTAGTTGTGATGGTTGGGAAAGCCATCTAACCGTGGGGGTCACCGACTGCAAACGACAGTGACCATTCTCACGCCTACCCCTCAGCGCCACCTAAGGGCCCCCAGCATCAAAATTCGTGTTTGGACAGTGTAAGACGAGCCTGATGAGGTACTAAATATGATGAAGTATACTATCGAGCCTGTGATCGATCTCTACATCAATGCCTTCCTCCCCTGCTGCATCCAGATCAAGGAGTTCATAAAGTTCCAGCTCCTCGTTTAGACTTCAAGACATGCTACGTTCATGTGGCGAAATCCAGCTCCTTTGCGTGAAATTGAACAACTCATTTATCTTAATTGAGAGAAACAAGGGCATTTTTTCATCCCCATCATTGTTGTCACTGTTTGCCTGCCTGCCAAATGACGCTGTAATATAATTGAATTCATCAGCCCGAGTGACACCATCTGATGACAGCTGCTGTAACATTGGGTTGATGTCAGTTGCGTCACTTATTTCCATTTCGTCAGTTGGCGGATATGTGGGGGTCAGGTGCTGAGGGACTGGTTCTTTCAAAGGAGTGCTTGTTTCCACCTTTCTTCCATAAAAGCGCTTCATCCATTTCTTGGTTTCTCCATTGCACAAGTGGTTGTCCCAAATGTGCATCTTCAGTTCAGCAAGTGAAGTGAGGGTTTGGTTTCCTAGATGATTTCTGAGTTTTATAAGGGTGTTGCCGAAAACGCTGAACAACCGCTCGCATGAGGCAGAATTGGGACATATAGACAGGATGTGATTTGCGAGTTTGAAGAGTGGTGGTGGGATGCCACCAGTGAGGGATCTAGCTCCATTGTACACCGCAAGAGGATCTGGGGACTCCCCATTGCCCCTTGTCTGGCTATCAAGGTTAAAGGCATAATCCACCATGTGTGCGCATGTATGTGCCAGTCCCGTCAAAGTAGTTGTTGATGTTTGCAAACAGATTGTGAATATTTTTGTCCAACTTGTCGGTGGTCTTGGTGGCAGAGAAGAAGCGCTTATATAAACGCTTCAGGAGCACAAAAACACTGGCTCATGATAAGAAAGGAGCTTAAGAGGAAAATGTGGTTGCCTTCACAAATGGATTTAAAATGACAGCTGCAACAAAGACATCCTGGTCCGCTTTAGCCCACCGCTTCTCGATGCTGTCAATGATGGCTGTACATCCGATGGTGTTAGCGGGGTCCTTCATCTTGATGTCTTGATAATAGATGTAAAGTGAGCCAAACGTGAGTAATATCTGGTCCAAACGACAGAACGCTGCTTGGGCCACATTTGCGGCTCTTGCAAGAGGTTCAAGGTGTGTCTTAAGACTGTATCAAAAATAAGTTAGACTTGACTGCCATTCTCAAGTTAAATAAGACCACACCGAGCTAATGACTGCCAGAAACTGGGGTCCTCAATGATTGATGTCATTTGATGCGCCTTTTTTTTGTTTGCTGCCATCATGCCTGGAGGAGTGAAGATTTTTTGATCAGAGAGAGCCATTGCGTCATGATTAACAAGGGCCCGGATAGGATGCTGAAGCTCAAGTAGACGACTGAAAGCAAGATAATGTGCCATCCACCTTGTCAAGACTGCATGGATCACAGTGAGTGGCGACTTTCCACTTGCTACCTGAACCTCCTGAAGGTGGGCAAGGACATAAGTCTTGCTGCATAGCCAGGTGATAAGTTCCAAGGCCATCTTTCTGTATTTCGTGAATATTGTCTCAGCCTTGAAATAATCCCCCACGATGAGGTTCACCTTTGAAACGCCGTACTGTCAGCCTAGTGTAATCGGGAATATAAAAAGAAAATGAGTCAAACCTGGTGTGCAAAACAGTTGGGGCACACAAGATGTGGAAAACAATCGAGTAGCAGCTTTCTCGCCTTTCAAGATTCACCAGATGCATCTGTTGTGAATGCAACAACAGTAACCTTCCATTCCAAGCGAAGACACTCAAGTACTTCTATCATCAACCTGTATAGGTTGTCAGCAGTCTTTCTTTCGTTAGACGCATCATAAACGTTCACTGTGTGGACCTAATTCTAGTTAGATATGGTGTGCTCATCATGATACAGACAGCGTCATACCTCCTTTCCAACCATGACCATGAATGCGATGTAGTGATGGAAATTCTCACCTGTCCAGCCATTATATGAGGCAGTCACATTCTTTCCACTAGCTCGTTGCTTTGCTTTCAGCTGAAAGGCACCAAGCGTCTGAGGTAGAAGACGACGTGTAAGGACTTTTCGACTTGGTGACTTGGCTTGTGGAAGAAAATCGGCGCAAAAATTTAGCCACTCTGGGTTTTCTACCCACAAGAGTGGCAATCCTGCCAATGCAGTGAGGCGTGTGACTCGTTCTTCGAATTGCGTCTGACGCGTATCTGACCATGACAAGTCAAGGGGTACCTGAGGTCTTGGCTTTCTTTACCCATGCATCTTGTATGTGCTTTACTTTAATTCATATTTTCCCTCATACCTGGGCCCCAGCCCAGCTCTTGCACATTAGATAGGGCTGATACCTACAATCTCCTGCTGCCTAACACCTAGATATGGAAACTACATACTTTAGCTAGTTGTGGTTTCCAAATAGAGCACCTTCCAAAAAGAAAAAAAAGAGGACAAGTTGGTTCTACTCAGGTCACTACAGCAGGTCTTATATACTACTGTGCTTAGTTAATTACTAACTACCTGAGTAATGCTACATAACTACAGTGCTGACATGTCATGTCTATTATTTAGCCCTTATCTATTGTGCTGACTGATGCACACTAAGTGGCTATGACTACATGATGATGCAGCCTTCTTATCTGCTGAGTAAACCCTAAGACAACACGTAATACTACTAAAGTAAGTGTTCTATTGTATTCTACAGAGTTCTAACCAATCACAACAAGCATATGCACTATTGTCATCTATAACAATAGAAAGACAAATTTGGTATGACTGTCCCACAGTCACGTGACTCAAAGTTGCACATGTTGGCATCATGTGACTAACCATCTTATCATATCTAATGATAAGGAACTTAAGTACTTTGGCTGCTTATATCTTGCCCAAATAATTCTGTAAAAATACAGAAAAATAGGGAAAATAATACATGTCTATGACACTTGTACTATAATAGGGAACATGAGAAATGTCTACAATAGGTATAATATGATGAACAGCATAGGTGAAGCCAATACTCATAGTGGACAAGTAGGAGACTGTGGTGAGATAATAGCAGTGCAGGGAAGCAGAGATCTTGCAAGTAGAGCAATAGAGAGTCTGATACACCAGAAGTGTTACACCCTAGCAGAGGCATTGTTCAAATGGTGGTTCAAAGGTTCTGAGTGTCTTAGAGACACACACTAATAGATGAGCAAAGATGTCTATTATCTGTGATGCTACAACTCTATTAGTGTCTAGAGGATGCTGTGCACTAAGTACACAGTGGGCTTAGTGAAGGACACCTAGTCCAAAGTGTGGAACACTTCTCTACATCTAATCTTGGTGACACACTAAGCTAAACAGGTGTGGTGTTGTTATAGTATGACTGTAAAGACTTTGAGGGAGGGGTGACTTGATTAGAGTCGAGGAAGATGGTTCACAAGATGAGAGAGATGGTTTACACCAAAGTTCAAAGGCAAGGTTGCTAGATTGCAAATAAAGCAAAGTCTGGCTTCCTACCATGTAAAGTACAAGTATATATAGTGCTCAAGTTACAAAGACAAACACACAAAGACAGTCACATGTAAATATTGTTATCAGGGTTTTCTTATCCAAAGCAGAAGACAATAGCACACTAAACTGTGTGTAGAACAAAGGGACATCCACAAGGAGAAAAGAGAGATAGCTGAGATGAAAACAGAACAAAGGAATAGGTCATATATGGCACAGACAAAGGGTAACATACTGGGTAATGGCTTGAAGTGTCTGGTGTTATGAACTAGTATGCCGCATTCATGACTTAACCACATAGTTGTACTACCAACAATACCCCCTGAACTCAAAGAAAGGGTACCGACAAGTTACCTGAGTAGGACCCTTGTCTCCACCTTCCATATAGTAGGAAACCTGGTCCCTATGGTCCCACCATGTCTGTTTGCACAAAAGTGATGAGTAGAGGTGTCCACAATATTGCATTTTCATCGTCACCTGATATGTTATGCTTTCATGGTGTGAGTCTGACTTAGACAGTTTTAGAGGCAACACTTGAAACGACTTAACAATGATGAATATACAACTTGGATAAAGTATGTAATTCATAGTAGCATGACAATACCTCATGTCCATGCACCTTGTTGTCAATGACTGCACTTGCTCAACAAGCAGTGACAGAGAGATAAGGAGCAATGGAATTCCTTCTGCAAGGGAAAGGATACAAGTTGGAAGTGAAATTGAAGAAGACCAAGCTAAAGAGCCTTGGTCTCAATATGACGACTTATATACATTTATTAAGGCAGCTTTAAAGCTCCTCTCCAATCCATACAATGAATAGCAATACTACCTCACAGTCTATAAAGACATGTGATTCTTCTGCTGACTGATACTGTAAGTCCATGACACATATACTCTTACTAACCTGGTCATAAGTATTAGTAAAGTTCTGCACTTTCAAACCATATCATCACCCCCTTTTCAGGTACGATGACCACATTGAGAACTTGCACCTTTGATCCAACTAGCCATCTTCTCTTCGATTCTATCCAATGCACCAGCCCATTCCAATCGCTTAACTGATTGGTCCTGTTCCTTGTCCAAGTCTGTCAGAGCCCACTCCAACTTGTACATCCATTGTTTAAGTTAGCTTCCTTCCCTTTGCAGGGTGCAGAGGCAGTGCACTTCCACACGAAGAGATAAGTCATTCAAGGCAGTAATTGCCTTGTCAACTTTCTCTTTATCCTCAAACAATGCTTGGAAGACCACCATGTCCTCCACAGCATAGCGAGGGCACACTCCATAAGTGTAAGTGGGATAAGTGTATAACAGTTTGGCATAGGTTTGATCAGACTCATTGATAATGCTAATAACAATGGGGTTGGGCCCCATGATAACTTGGATGAAGCACGCTTGCCTTGTAACTCCCTTGTGTTTAATTGGGAAGTGAACAAAGTTCACTCTGGTGTTGTGAGCGAATCCTAGGGGTGCAACACCCTCTTGATTTTGGCAAGATGGGTGCATGTGGTGTGCATTCAGGGATAGGGAGAGTTTATATCCATGAGACTGGATGTTTCCTTGATACATTGCTGTCCCATCTGTGTGCAATAGATGTAGGGTTTCTTGCACACCTTCTTGGACTTCGGAGTGGATGAGGAAGTCATGGCGAATGGGGTAGAGTTCTTCATCTCTGCTTTTGTTGTCTGCTGGTTCTGGATCCTGCAAATCAACTGCCATCTCTCCTCCACCTTTGCTCTGTGCTTCTCCTCTGCATACCATATCTGTTCCTCCTTCCATTCCTATGCCATCACTTTCCATTGCTTCTGCTCCTCCTGTTGCTGTTGATACATGGAATACTGACACTTGGATAAGTTCACCATCTGGGACAGCTCTGCAAAGTCCCACAATTTCGGCTCTTGTGAGGGGGATTATTGTACAGACTTCTTAGGTGTTGGGGTTGACAACATGGTACCATTCAGACTCAAGATCTGGCTTCACTGTTCCTCTGCTGAGCTTGGGAAACTGTTGCATAATAACGGAGACCAACTCCTCATTGGTGATGGGAGCAGTGATGGACTGGGGCTCCTGTTTGGCATGGATGATGGCGGGGGTAAAGTAAGATGAGGCAGGGGAGGACATTGCATGTATGAATGAGGGAGTGGTAACAGTGGTGTTTGCTAAAGAACTTAGCTTGTTCTGCCACCCTCTTTTATGTCTCTTTGGTGCAGATGTTGAATTTTCAAACTCCTCTATTTCTTGATTGGCAAAGATGTCTTCTTTGTTGATCCACTGATTTTCTGAGTCAAGGTACCCTTTCCATTTAACCAAGTATTGATGTTGTTTGGCTCTACTGAAATGCCATTCATCTAGAATCTTCTCAACCTCATACTCTTCTTCTCCTTCCACAAGATCCAGTGATGGTCATAAGTAATTTGGTCCATATATGGGCATTTCTTTATAAGGAGTGAGAAGATCAATGTGAAACACTGGATGAATGCTCCACTGTGTGGGAAGTTCCAATTGATGACTATATGGGGACATTACCTGAGCAACCTTAAAAGGGCTGTGTCTTTTGGCAGCTAATTTGGCAGTTGGTTGATTGATCTGTAGATTACATCCCTCAAGCCACACTAGATCTCCCTCATTGAATTTTGGGGTGTCCTTATGTTTAACCCATGACTTTTGTGCCTTGAACATGAGTTCTTGTGCCTTTTGTTGAATTATCCCCATTTATTGTAGTCATAATTGTATCTGAGGAATTGGTGATGGTTGATCAATCCAATCAGTGTGAGGGTTATATCCCATCAAGATTGCAAACAGTGATTCCCTTGTGGTCTCATTGGGCCAGTTATTGTGAACAAATTCCACAATTGGAAGGTATTTGTTCCAATTATTTTGTTGTTCATTTATTCAGAACCTAAGATATTGTTTCAACCACTGGTTAGTTCTTTCAGACTGTCCATCAGTTCTTGGGTGGTATGCTGTTGATATGTTTTGCTCAATTCCCAATATCTTGCATAGTTCTTTCATGAATTTCCCTGTGAATTGTGGGTCTTAATGACTAATGACTTTGCTTGGTAATCCAAAATGAAGGAATACATGCTGTGTTATGATCTGGATGCTTCAGTCCTTTCACATGTATGTTGCCACTTACCTTTGTTTCAGTTCTGTTATCTTTGTTACCCCATTGGTGTGTCCCCTTTGTTCTACATGTGATTTACTCCATATTGTTTTGTGCTTTGGATAAGAAAACCCTAGATAACAACATTTACATATGTCTGTCCTTGTGTGTTCATCTTTGTGACTTGAGCACTATATTGTGGAGGACTCACTGTCTTAGTGAGGCCTTTGGTACTTGGAACACGAGGGAGGATGATGGACAAGAGGGAGGAGGATAAGGTAGATCTGGAGGATCAACAAGAAGGCTTTAAATATGAGCAGGACGGCGAAGAGGTTGATCAATCCAATGGTGACAGAGGAAAGATGGGCGAGGGGGTTCTGCAGGTAGGAGTTACAAGTGGACAGTCTGAGGGCTGTCCGTAGTATTAGGCTAGCTTATATACCTAGTTACATGGTCTGTGCACAGTAGAATACTCTGGAATACAGTAAAAGCTTTATAAATAGTGTCCAATAGTGTTAGTCTCTCTTATGTAACGCTACTACAGGAGCGTTAAGTACGACAGGTACTTCTGGGTTCTTCGGGTAACGGTTCGCGATGAGTCGTGGTAAGCAACTCAGAGTAGGGGTTGAACAAGAACTAGCAGACTCCCGGTGTCTGGTAGTTATAGAGGAATAGAGCTCAAACGCAACAAAGGGTGAGCGAAGTCTGGCTGACTCAAACGCAACAAGGGCGAGTCAAAGAGGTTTCTGGATTCGTGAGACGAGAGTGTAGTATTACACAAGAAGTCAAGTCTACCGTACAAGCTAGGTAGTACACGACTTATATACAAGTACACGGTGTTTGGTTATGCCAAACACATGGCGCAATCCTAGGATACGGGTCCTAGTGAGCTTATCGTACTATGAGTCATATCGAAGATACTAGTAGTTTCCGCGGAGTCACGCGGGACTCTGACGTCGTCAGCGGATTCTAAAAGTCGTAAAACCTACCAATGGTACGATTATGGGATAGGTGCGAGATAAGGGCCGAGTCCTGAATCTGATCGGATCCTAATCGTAATCGAGTCACAAGTCCACGGATAGATAAGAGAGAAGAGTCGATCGTGAGATAAGAGATAAGAATGTGAAGGGGGTTTCGGAATTGGAGTCAGGAATCGTAACATCTTAGGTCTCGTGACCTTCTCCACAGTATGTCCTGTAGAAGCTGGTAGAAACCAGTAGAAGGGTGTAGAAGGTCATAGAACCTTCTACCACTAATAATAGAACCTTGTTTACTCATTAGTAACTTGTTTGGACTCCGTCCACAAGTTACAACAAGTCAAATCATCCAAAAACATCAGGTGACAATGAAAACGCGATATTGTGGACGCCTCTACTCATCACTTTTGCGCAAACGGACATGGTGGGACCATAGAGCCCAGGTTTCCTACTATATGGGAGGTGGAGCCAAGGGTCCTAGTCGGACAACTTGATAGTACCCTTTCTTTGAGTGTGGCAAGTACTATTGATAGTACGTTGGTATAACTAAGTCATGAACACGGCATACTAGTTCATGACATATATATACTTGTACTTTACATTGTACGAAGCCAGACTTGGCTTTGTTTGCAATCTAGCAACCTTGCCTTCGTATCTTTGGTGTGAACCATCCCTCTCTCATCTTGTGAACCACCTCCCTTGACTCTAATCGAGTCAACCCTCTTTTGAAGTCTTTGCAGTTGTACTATAACAACGCCACACCTGTTAGACTTAGTTCGCCACCAAGATTAGGTGTAGAGAAGTGTCTTACACTTTGGACTAGGTGTCCTATCACTAAGTCAGTTGTGCACATTGTGCACAATGTTCCTTAGACACTACTAGAGTCGTAGCATCATAGACAATAGAAGTCTTTGCTCATCTATTAGTGTGTGTCTTCATAGACACTCTGAACCCTTGAACCACCCTTTGCACAACGCCCCTGCTAGGGCGTAACATGCTGGGCGTATAGTTTGGCCATTCCTTCTCCTGTAATTTCTTTGTTACAAGGAATAAATATTGACACCTTACTACAGTCATGATCCATGACCATTAGTATGGTATCATACCCCTGTGACATGGGAAGTTTGGTAATGAAATTGAGGGTGACAGTTTCGAAGGGCATTGCTTCTGGTTTTGGAGATATTGGCTGTATGGGCACTTTGATGGGCCTGGTGTTGATCTTGTGGCATTGACATTTGGCGCATCCTTTGACATACTCCTTTATGTCATGATTCATTCCAGGCCACCAGTAATATCGCACTACAAGTTCCATTGTTCTCTTTATTCCCAGATGTCCATATACTGGAGAATTGTGATGAGCTTTGATGATTGTTTGTTTTGCATAAAGTTCTCCGGTTACCACCCTTTTTTCATCTTTGTACCATGTTCCCTATATCTTCTTTAATTGATGGGCATTTATCCATGGTGTCAGTTTCATCTGATCTTGATTGAACATGGGATCTTTGGGATTCATATTTTTTGGTTCCAGGACTTTGGTTATTCCACTGATCAATTCCATTGTCATTCTCCTAACAAATACTTGATTGGGAAGTACTATGACTCCTTCATTATCTTGTTCCCCTTGATTGTAATCAGGTCTTTGTGATAAGGTGTCCACTCTTCTGTTAGATTTTCCCTTGATATGATGAATTTCGAAATTGTATTCTGATAATTCAAGGACTTCTCTAGCCACTTGTCTGCTGATTTTCTGTGGGGAGCACCAGTATTGCAGATTTAGATGATCTGAAAATCCTTTCACCTTATGGGGTGACCCTGCTAAATAAGGTCTCCAGTGTTGGAATGCCTTCATGATTGCCAGTAATTCCAGGTCATAAATGTCATAATTCTGTTCTGCTTCATTGAGCATGGCCAAATAGTATCCAATGGGATGACATTTTTTATCTTCCTTTCTTTGGAGTAGTACTGCCCCTATCGCAAATCCTGATGTGTCTACTTCAAGTTTGAACGGTTCTTCTAAATTTGGGTGTGCTAATACCAGTTTCTGAGTCATAAGGTTCTTGAGAGTTTGAAATGCTGTTTCTTGCTCTTCCACCCATTGCCATTCCATTTCCTTTTTGGTTAGTTTGTTTAATGGCTTGGCATGTGTGGCAAATCCTCAGATAAATGGTTGGTAAAAATTGCAAAAACCCAAAAAAGATCATACATCCTTTACTTTATTGGGTTGTGGCCAATTTTCGATACCCTTGATTTTAACAGGGTCCATGTGTGTTACCCTTTTTTCAAGGATTACCCCCAGGTAATCCATCCATGGTGCATGGAACATGCACTTCTCCAGTTTGTAGTATAGATTATGTTCCACTGAGACTCATAGGACATCTTTGACTGCTTCAATATGTGCTTGAAGATTGATACCAATTTTGGTTGCTATTCTGATGTTGTCCATATAGACTTGTATTGTTGTTCCTCTTAATTCATGTTTGGTGATAATATCCCTACATATGTAGTTCATCATTGTCTGGAATGTTGCCAGTGAATTAGTTAACCTGAAAAACATAACTGTGGGTTCAAATAGTCCATATCAAGTTTTGAATGCCACTTTTTCCTTGTCCCCTTCTTTGATTCTCACATTGTTATATCCCCATTGTACATCTAACTTGGTATAGATGTGGGCATTGGTAAGATCAGATATGAGATCGGATATAAGGGGTAAGGGGTATTGATTTCAGATAGTGTAATCATTGATCTTCTAATAATCTTGCACTGGTCTTAACTTCCCATCCTTCTTCTTTACAAAAAAGAATGGCAATGCATAAGGGGATTTTGATGGTCAAATATACCCCTTTTTCAGTTGTTCTGCCAGGAATTCT
Source organism: Lactarius psammicola (assembly GCA_025769895.1). Taxonomy (NCBI): domain Eukaryota; kingdom Fungi; phylum Basidiomycota; class Agaricomycetes; order Russulales; family Russulaceae; genus Lactarius; species Lactarius psammicola. The sequence continues at coordinate 63,288 of WTXK01000251.1, forward strand.
TTAAGTGCCTTATCCTTGTCTTGTGTTTGAGGATATATTTTGCAATCAATGGCATCTGGTGTTCCCTTTTTGAATTTGATGGTATGATTTCAAGGTCTAGATGGTGGAAATCAATAAGAGGCTTCTTTATTGAACAGATGAGTGAATTCCTGATATTCTATTGGTAATTCCACTTTGATGGAATATTGTTTTGCCACTATTGCTAATTTAGTTGCCATAGTTCTAATGGAAAATTTCTGATGCAATTGTTAAATGATTTGATCTTTATCGATGATTGTCAATGCTTTAGTAATTACTGATCCTTCCTTTTTTGGGTTAATAGATTGGAGAACCACAGAAAGGGTGTCTTTGCTTATTGTAGCATGCCTCCAACTGACTTTTGGTTTGTATTAAGCTAACCATGGATATTCTGGTACCATTTCTTCTTGTCCAGTATTAGTCACCAGGAACCACATTTCCTTGTGAATTCCTTTAGTTTGAACATTAAGATCCACATAATGAGTGATATGCCCCACTTTATTTTCCATGTTGTCAATATTCCATATCTTGCGGAGTCTTTCCAATTTTTTCATTCCTAGCCCCATTCATTTTGCAAATGAGGGTTTAATGAAATTATCAGTTGCCCCTGAGTCCACCAGGACTCTAATGTCGGCCTTTGAGTAATTTGTTCTTATCGAAACTGGAATTTGCATAGATCGATAGCATGTGATAATAACAGAATTACAATTAACTGCCCTTACCCAGGCCAATGGGTTTAGGCGTCCTGAAAACCCTCTTTGGTCCACAGATCCTTTAAGATGTGATCTTTTACTCCGTCTCCTAATTTGACTACTTGTCCCATCCAATATTGGGCTTGTTCCTCTTTTATCATGTCAGCTACTTTGTTTTGTATTGTAACTGGTTTGGTATCCATGGATCTCCCTTAACTGCTTTTTTGATTCTGCCCTTGTGCTTAATAACAATTGTGGCTGATATGTCCTTTCTTTCCACAATTGTAGCAGGTTATGTCTCTTCCACTGGGTCTTCCTCCCCTTCCCCTTCCTCTGTTTGATGGGGAATAGGGCAGTTGAGTGTAATCAATTTCTTCAGATCCAGCAAGTCTTGCCCTACTTCTGTCCGCTGAAGTGTCCATCACATTTGGGTTAGGAAGATTTCCCAGGATTGTACCTTTGTTGGTAAATCCATGTGGTTTCAGAATTTGACCTTTATGGGCATCCAATTTTGCCTTCATATGGATATATTGCTGTTGCCTTTGCTGTACTGCTTCCTTCCAATTGTCAAATGTTTGGGGATCATCCATTTGGAATACCTTTTCGAAAAGAGGTCGTGGTAGCCCATCAGTAAACAGATCAATGGTTTGGACTGAACTTAACTGATATCCTGCTTGTTGTGCTAGAGTTTCAAATTCCATGATATAGGTATCAAGATCTCCTTCCTTCATCCAAAGACCTCATTTCAGGACTCCTTGTGCTTGCTCTCTTTCAAGGGTGTTTGCAAATCTTCTTCTGAACGCCCTTTCTGTTTTGATCCATAGATCCAGCATTTGTTCCAGTACCCCTCCGACTACTTGTTGATTTAGCCATTGGCTTATGTTTATGACCCATTCGTTTACAGCTTTTCCTTAAATGTATATGAGAAAAAGCATTGATCATTGGTAAGCATTGGTCATAATGGGGTTATTGTTATTTACTCCTCAGTATAACAACCATTGGGTCATGAATTCCTCTGCTTTGAGTTGATCTCCTTGAAGTATTTGAGGGGCATTTCCGATAAACTTATCCAATTGATGCACTAGTGCTCCTACAGGTGGTACTCTGCCTCTCAGGGGTCCTCCTCCTCCTTCTGGAAATCCACCTCCAGGGAATCCACCCCCTGGGAACCCGCCTCCTCCATTGGGAGGTCCTCTTCCTCCTCCAGGGGGTCTTCCTCCTCCTCCAGAAGGAGGATCGGGCTGATCTGATCCTATTGCTTGATATAGTGCAATGTCATCTGCAGTCATTACATGTCCAGTTTCTGGATTGATGAAAGTTTGGGCGTTCATTTCCTCAATTCTTTCTCTTACCAGCTCCTGCATCATTTCCATAGCCATTACTTGAATTGCCTCTGGCTCTTCTATGATTTGAATTTGATTGGTGAGTTCAGCAATTTGTTCAATGGCTTCTTCTTATTCCTCGTCTTCATCGGCTTCTTCTTCTTCCAATCCATCAGTTTCCTGACTTGCTTCACTTGGAGCAGGGGTTCTCAAATTGGTAGAGTGGGTCTCTTCTGATGCACCGTCAATGGGTCCCCACTCTGCTCTAATTACTACTTTGTTTGTGTGAATATCACAACATAAATTGCCCTTGGCAGGTGCAACTACTTCCCAATTATTACTGCTCAGGTTCTCCCTGATGCAAGTCCAACAAATTGCTTCAAAGTTGAACTCTACTGGACACCACTGATTTGGTCTTGCAGTATCAACATAATATCCTTCTGGTCCAACATTTGTCCTCCACCTAGCTGCTTTGAGATATCTGGTGGGTATGTTTCTTGCTCCTCTTTGCTCTATGAAATAAGGTTGAAAGTTAACCCAACATTCTGCAGTTGTTGGAAAGGTCGCCATGATTGGAGAAGCTTGGTCTTAATGTTATGCTTTCATGGCATGAGTCTGACTTAGACAGTTTTAGAGGTGACACTTGAAACGACTTAACAACAGTGAATATACAACTTGGATAAAGTATGTAATTCGTAGTAGCATGACAATACCTCATGTTCATGCACCTTGTTGTCAATGACTGCACTTGCTCAACAAGCAGTGACAGAGAGATAAGGAGCAATGGAATTCCTTCTGCGAGGGAAAGGATACAAGTTGGAAGTGAAATTGAAGAGGACCAAGCTAAAGAGCCTTGGTCTCAATATGACGACTTATATACATTTATCAAGGCAGCTTTAAAGCTCCTCTCCAATCTGTACAACAAATAGCAATACTACCTCACAGTCTATAAAGACATGTGATTCTTCTGCTGACTGATACTGTAAGTCCATGACACATATACTCTTACTAACCTGGTCATAAGTATTAGTAAAGTTCCACACTTTCCACAAACTGTATCATGATGTTTATGGAGGATTTGACTTGTTGTCAATTGTGGACAAGGTTCAAACAAGTTACTAATGTGTAAACAAGGTTCTATTATTAGTGGTAGAAGGTTCTACAACCTTCCATGACCTTTGACTGGCTCTTACTGGATTCTACAAGACATACTGTGGAGAAGGTCATGAGAACTAGAGAGACCAACACATAATGATCAGCAATGGCTTACATAATTGATGGGCCAGCCGACAGGCAGAATCTCCCATATCTCATGGGCAGCCGACGTCGGCTGGCGGACCAAAGCATATCGGAGCATAGAGATTGTGAGTCGGACCAGAAATCATCTCTGGACACCCCTGCACTTCTCCGACCACTCTGGTAAGTATGTTTCCACTCCTCCACTCTAATAAAACAACTTGCACACTACTTTCCATAAAATACATATCCACACTTTGGGAAACACATGTAAACTACTTAAACGTGGTCCGACCACTTACACAGTACTGGTTGGACAAGGGTACATCTCTGCACTCTGGATAGTAGATGTCCATTCCCCCACCTTGATCCAACTGCTGTCACACTACTGGTTGGACCAATGTGCATGTTGGCATACTGGTACAAATATTACTTGGCTATTCCATCCCTTGCATAATCTAACCACTTTTATAATGATGGTCGGACCAGGGTACATTTACACATTCTGAAACATAGATATCTACTACTTTAAATCATATAACCACATACATTATGCATGTCAAGCCATGGGATATCTCCACATTCTAGTGAGCTAAGATCCACTCGTCCACCTTGATCCACCAACTTGCAAGCTATGGTCCAACTGGTGCATAACTCCACTAGGGTCAGCAGCGGTCCAGTTCCACACAATGACCTAACCAATTATTCACAAAGAATCCATCATTACTATCGTCCGAAGCATTGTCTCTATCACGGGGCAATAAATAGGAGATGATAGGCGGAGCAGATACGGAGATGGAGGACAGTTGTTATGAAGAGAATGAAAGACTAACTG